>CM055956.1:89700871-89995522 GCA_029490685.1 Schizonepeta tenuifolia
TAAGAATAAAGAATGGAAATGTGTCACGTGAGACCTCGAGTTGAGTTGTTTGTCAGTTGGAAATTGGCACGTCTACCTAAAAAATTGATGAATTATAAATTAAATATTTTTTATCAAATTAAATAAAAATTATTAGACTATTTTAAAATTTAATTCGACCAACCAATACATTAGCCACATTAGCCAATTATTTTGGAACCATTTATTATTTCAACTAATAAATTGTTCCCTATGAAAAATAATTTTCTATTGGTCAATTAATAAATTGACCAAATTAAATTAAATTAAACTAAACTATAAAAATATAGTTATTTATTCGGCCGATTAATAAATAAATTGGTCAAATAAAACTGGTGGAGCAAAAGATGAGAAAATACACATTAATTCTATGTATTTATAGACTTTTCAATAGGTAAAATTTCATTGAATAACCGATGTGGGACACAAGATTTTAGTAATAAATTGGTTCCCTACGAAAAATAATTTTCTATTGGTCAATTAATAAATTGACCAAATTAAATTAAATTAAACTAAACTAAAAAAAATATAGTTATTTATTCGGCCGATTAATAAATAAATTGGTCAAATAAAACTGGTGGAGCAAAAGATGAGAAAATACACATTAATTCTATGTATTTATAGGCTTTTCAAAAGGTGAAATTTCATTGAATAACCGATGTGGGACATAAGATTTTAGTATATATTTAAAATCTATTATTTTACATTTAAAAATTAAAAAATTTGAGAATTTAGATAAATAGGAATGGAGAATTAAAAGGGATGCCACGTACGATTTTTTCAAAGCAAAAATCGTTTTCCTTTTAGTAATATAATGATGATTTGAGCATCCATCAAATCATGCAAAATCGGGTATACTAATTTTAATGGAGTAGTACTATTTTTTTACATAAATGGGTACACTTTTTTTTCAACTTTATTTATTTGTTACAAAAACTATTTTCTGTGTTGAGGATTGAGAAGGCAAACAGAAAACGGAGGTTTAAGAAAGAATCATAATAACATTACAATTATCTGTTGCAAAGCCAGTCTTGTTCAAGTTTGTTTTATTGTGCCAAAAAAAAAATTGACTAAATTATTTTACTATTATTTTGATCAACGTTAGATGACATAACAATAACAAGTGGATTTGATTAGTCTCCTTTCAAAGTCATGTTGCGTTTTGATCCAATGACTGGTATGCTTAAGATATGTTTACAAATGTTAGATATAATGAAATACAGTATACACTATAATTGATGCAATTTTATTATCACTAATTTACCAATTTAGTAAGATAAACTGTAGTATATGTAAGCCGTCTTAAAGATAACACAATCAAAATAGGACTGTAGCATTTTGACTATTTCATGTCAATGTTGAACTTATTCAATTTAAGCTTTCATGGAACTGAACTTCCTTTGATCGGTATAGTTTTTTATTCCAGATATTTGGCTCAACTGAACTTATTTACAGTTTTTGTTATTCCAAAAAATTGAAGTTTATTGTAATATTTCCTTGAACAAGCAATTCCAATGATAAAAGAGTAGAAGATGCAGAAAGGAGAGAAGAAGAAGAAAACCGTATATCATTCTGTAAAGAAAATGTCCAATATTTATCAGTTATATATATATATATAAAAGTAATGTACAATAAATAATAATTTTATTTACAATACTCCCCTTGGACATTACTTGCTTATATGCATGCCTCATTAAAAACCTCACTGAAAAACCTTGTGGAAGAAAACAATCAAGGAAAAGAGTACATGTGATATGTATAAAGTTATGTTGCATTTGTTGCTTCGTTAAAAACCTTAACTAAGAAAACCCAATGGGAAAAACTTAATAAGGGAAAAAGAGCACAACAAAAAATAAGTCTTCAAGGCGTAATGAATTCGCTCCCCCTCAAGCTAATAATCTACTAAGCCTACGCATTCCAATATTATGAACGTGTTTTTCAAAAGTTGATGTAGGAAGGGATTTTGTGAATAAATTTGCTTATCATTAGAGCGAATTTTATTTATTTTAATTTCGCCACTCTTCTGGAGCTCATGCGAGTAAAAAATTTTAGGTAATATATGTTTTGTTAAATTTCCTTTAATATACCCGCTATCAATTTGTGCAACACAAGCAGCATTGTCCTCATATAGGACAGTGAGAGATTTATCATTCGCAATACCACAAGATCCGCGAATGTGTTGTATCAATGACCTTAACCATGCACATTCTTTAGCGGTTTCATGTAAAGCGATAATCTCTGAGTGGTTTGAAGATATAGTAACTAGAGTTTGTTTGACAGATCTCCAAGAAATAGTTGTACCACCACAGAGAAAAACGTAACAAGTCTGAGATTTAGCACTATGGGGATCGGGGTAACCAGCATCCGCATAGCCTACCAATGTCATGTCTTGGTTTCTTTGATAGAACATACCAAGATCTTTTGTACCTTGAAGATAACGAAATATGTGTTTAACACCATTCCAATGCCTTCGTGTAGGAGAAGCACTGAATCTTGCTAGGAAGTTAACCGCAAATGCAATGTCATGCCTTATGCAATTTGCAAGATAAAGTAGTGCTCCAATTGCACTTAAGTAAGGAATTTCTGGTCCTAAAATATTTTTGTCATCTTCTTTCGGTCTAAATGGGTCCTTATTCACTTCTAGTGATCGGACAACCATATGTGTGCTAAGTGGATGTGATATATCCATATAGAATTTCTCTAATATTTTATTCACATAAGTTGACTGGTGTACAAAAATTCCTTTAGGGAGATGCTCGATGTGCAGGCCGAGATAAAACTTGGTTTTACCCAAGTCTTTCATTTCAAACTCCATCTTTAAGCATTAACTAGCTTCTTCAATCTCTTTGCGTGTTCCAATTATATTTATATCATCAACATAAACAAAAATGATACAAAAATCATTTTGTGATCTTTTAATGAACACACAAGGGCATATATCATTGTTCACATATTCATTCTTTAAGAAGAATTCACTAAGTCGGTTATACCACACCTTTCCCGACTGTTTTAAACCGTACAATGATTTTTCCAATTTCACACAATACATGTCACGAGTTTCATTTTCCTTCATATGAGGAATTTTGAATCCTTCTGGAATTAATATAGATATCAGCGTCTAGTGACCCATACAAATATGCAGTCACGACGTCCATTAACTGCATGTCTAAATTCATTGATGATGCCAGAGATATCAAATAGCAGAATGTTATGCCATCTAAAACAGGAGAATATGTTTGATCAAAATCAATTTCAGGTCTCTGTGAAAACTCTTGAGCTACTAATCTCGCTTTATATCTTGCCACCTCATTGTTCTCATTTCTCTTTCGTACAAACACCCATTTATATCCTAATGATCCAACATTGTCGGGTATAAGTATTATAGAGCCAAGAACTTTTCTTTTCTTTAGTGAGTTATACTCTGACTCAATTGCTTCCTTCCATTTCAACCAATCAGAGCACTTCCGGCACCCTACTACTATTTTTGGTTCTGGATCCAGATTATCATTTGAAATGGTACATGCAATTTTAGAGACAAATATATCGTCTATTACAATAACATTTATGTTATAAGTTTCTCCCGTATTTATAAAGTTCATAGCAACTTCAATATTAACATCAACCAGATTTTTGTCATTTCCCATTATATTATGATTTGGTTGTTCTGCAATCCAAGTATTAGTTAGTGCACTTTTAGAAGTACTAGGATTATCATCTATAGGATGATCCTCTTCCGAAGGTTGTTGGTGTGATATCATATTCTTATTTGATTTTGTTTTTTGGGGATTTTTATTTTTAGCACCAATAGGTCTCTCATGCTTCTGGCGTTCGGGATTATCAGCTGATTTATTTTGTCCATATGGAACTTCAATTATTTGTGGTGCGTTCAAAGCAGGAATATGAGATTTTGTCACTCATTTGTGATTAGTAAATGTATCTAGCAAATTACTTGCTAAATATTGCAAGTTAATTATTCTTTGAACTTCTAGTTCAGATTCATTAGTACGTGAATCTAAGTAGTGAAGATTCTTTTTATTCCATGAAATTTCTCGATATTGTGTTGAAGTTGGGCTTTTGTCTCTCCTTAATGTCGGGAAATGATCTTCATCAAAGATACAGTCAGCGTACCGGGCAGTAAATTGATCCCCAGTTATGGGTTCAACAAATTTAATTATAGATAGAGATTCATAACCCACATATATACCCAGCTTACGCTGAGGGACCATTGTGGTACGCTTTGGTGGCGCTATTGGAGTATAAACTCCACAACCAAATATTCACAGATGAGAAATATTTGGTTCTTTACCACATACTAATTGTATCAGAAATATTCATGATATGCAGTAGGTCGGATTTGGAGCAAATTTGCAGCATGCAAAATCGCATGACCCCAACAAGTAATAAGTAAGTTTGATTTTTGTAGCAATGGTCTAGCTACTAGTTTTAAATGTTTGATCAAGGATTCAACTAGACCATTTTGAGTGTGGACATATGGAACAAGATGTTCCACCCAATGACAGACAATATTTATCAAAAGATTTTGATGTGAATTCATCGGCATTGTCCATTCAAATAGACTTTATTGGGTAATCAGAAAATTGAGCTCTTAATTCGATTATTTTGGCAATAAGCTTTGCAAATACTTTATTGCGAGTAGATAATAAGCATACATATGTCCATCGAGTAGAAACATCAATGAGGACCATAAAATATTGAAATGGTCCTGACGCCGGATGAATTGGTCCACATATATCTCCTTGAATTCGTTCAAGAAAAGTAGGAGATTCTAAATTAACTTTGGTACGAGAAGGTCGTACAATTAGCTTACCTTTTGCATATGCTTCACAAATAAATTCATTTGAAAATGATAGATTTTTTGTTTGTAAATTATGCCCAATAGCATTATTAATAATCCGACGTATCATATTTTGCCCACGATGGCCCAATCGTTCATGCCATAATGTAAAAGATTTTGGGTCTTTAAATTTGATGCTTAATGCGACATGATTGTTTGGTTTAATATGAGTATATATTACAACCCAGAGGAGAATAAAGGGAACTTCTCAAGAATTTATTTTCTACATCCAACGGTCTAAGTGATAATTAGAAATTCATTATTGTTGTCGGTTTCAGTTTCAATGTGAAATCCGTTTAGTCGGATGTCTTTAAAACTAAGAAGGGTACGTTTTTTATGGTCCCGAAACGAGTTACTGGTGTATGGGGGGGAATACACCAGTTAGGATTTTAAAAATTAATCCTTAAAATTACTTCAACCGAGTAAAAAGACTCAGTTGGAATCTCACAGCTGAGTAAGCAACCTCAGCTGGAAGAGTGAGGCTATGCGGAATGTGGTGGAAATTGAACTCGTTAAAACAACTCACGCTTTTAAGCTCGGTTGGTCAAGAACCAAAACAGCTCGGTTGGTCAAAAACCAAAACAGCTCGGTTGGTCAAAAACCAAAACAGCTCGGTTGGTCAAAAACCAAAACAGTTGAAGATATGCAAATGAGGTTTATATGCTGGTTAGTCAGTTAGTTAAGAATGCAAGAAATAACTGAATAAAGATAAACACGAGCACACAGAGATTTAACGTGGTTCGGAGATAACCCTCCTACGTCCACGGGGAGTTGTGAGTCCACACAACTCTGTCCAAGTTCTTCTAGACAATCCACTCAGCTTACGTGGGCTGAGCAACCGTTAAGGATAAGTTTGCGGGTACTCATCAACATTTACAGTTAAGTTTACGGGTACTTAACAACCTGACTACTCAATTACAGGAAGAGTAGAATCCTAAACCTTTTCAGGTGAAAGAAAATGGGTTTCCAACTAAAAGCTCTAACGTGTAGCGAGCTAAGATCTAACTCTATACGAACTCTCACTAAGTGATGTTCTCAAGGTTCGATCTCAAGACACTAAGACTATCTAACTCTAGAACTCTCAACAAGTGATGTTCTAAGAAATTCAGTTCAACTTGTGAAGAATATTGCTCTTTTCTTTTTGATCTCAGATTTCTTCTCGCGTGTGTGTCTTCTCTTATCAGTGTCTTGTATCTCGTCGAATGAATGAATGCCTCTATTTATAGGCGGAGAGAATCAACTAGCCGTTGGAGGAGCTGTTGATCCCTGTTCGATGAAAGCGATGACTTGTCTCTCATCTCTGCAGACTTTCCCGATATGGCATCTGAGCTCTTCTGCTTTCCATCTGAGACAGCCTTGTGTTGGGCCAAATGGGGTAATGACTGAACGGTCAAACCCTCATGTGACTTCCTTTTGAAATTCAAATTCAAACCTTTCTGACAGTCAACCTCGGTTAGTCGGTTGAAAATCTTGATCTTCATCTGAGTGGTCTTCAGCTGATGTTCTCGTCGAACTCTCAGCTGACTTTGAACTTCATCTGAGTGGTTTTCAGCTGATGTTCTGACTGAACTGTTGAACTCTCAGTTGATCTTGAACTTCATGTTGAGACTTCTTTATAACTTCCCTCTTCTTGAAACATTCTCTTTATCGGATGACATTCTATAGCTGATGTTCCAACTGAACAGTTGGCTTGAACTCTCAGCTGTCAAAAAGCATAGCTCTCTCATCAGGCAGTCTTGTAACTGTTGTTCCTTATCCGATCTTCTATCCGGAGTTGTATCCGAGTGTTGCTCTGTTGCCGTCTTCAGCTGGAGATCTGTAAAGATAAAATCTTAACATTGCTCAAACAGCGAGCCTAACAGCTAACAATAGGAACTGACAACATCTACTCGGTTGGGGTCAGTTGGTTTTGGAATTCATCAAAACTCATACTAATAAATTTCCCAACAATTTCCCCCTTTTTGATGATGCCAAAACCATTTACAACTTTAAACCACTATTGATCTAAAACTCACTAACTTATCTAAAATCTCAGCTGAAATTCTATAAGATAAAACATCAAAGGGTTAGCATAGATATAACATGGTATTTAAAATACTGCAATTCAAGGCTTGGACAATGAGATATTGTGCGTCAAGTTGAATCGTATATATACTTTGAAGTTTTCTTTACAACTGATGATTACAGGAAAAAGTACAAAACCGATAAAGATACATCAGTTGATCAAAAACTACAACATCTCAAAAACTATATCAGCTTAAAAACTTCATCAACTCAAAAATACTGTTGACCGTACTTGCTGAAGATACGGTCAAAGATCTCTTTCTTCGCAGCTGACTCAATCCCAGTGTTGACACCATGTTCGTTGCAGACTTGTCTCGTCTCAGCCATGATCGCATTTCTGTTCGGAGTACTTGTGCCTTTGATCATCTGAGGGCGATATCTGAGCTTCTGCAGGACTGGAATGGTGTTGGGATCGAGCTGAGCTTTCAGCATGGCCCTTTTAAACTGACTAAACATTCCAGGATCTCCAGATCTGAGCTCCCACAAGGCTTCCTTGAAGGCTTGCCTTGGGTCTTCAGTTGAGTAGACCTTCCTGTAATAAAAGTCATTTATAAACTTGTGCTTGAACTGCTCCCAGTCATCGTTCCACTCAGCGTTCATCCACTTGTCAATGTGTGGGAACCGTGACGGGAGCGGGGCATTCTTCTACAGCTGCTGCGTCTTCTTCCTAGCCTCAGCCTTCATTTGGTGCTTGTTTATTCTTCGCACGCTCCGGCTGGCTTTATTCCTGTCAACATTCTTCTCAACTTTGGCCAGTTCCCTCTCGAACTTGGCCACCTTCTTGGCTTGATCCGCAGGGAACTTCTTGATCCAAGAGGGATTCAAGTACTTCTCCTTGGACTCCCCCATAGCTTTTGCAGCTTCGATGCAATCTTCAACAGAGATCCCGTCAAGATCGGCATCGAGCTCAGCTGTAAGCTCGGCTACGAGGTCGTGGGAGATTTCTAGTTCCTGCTTGGACTCCTTCAGCTACGATCCTTCAGCTTCAGCTGGCACTCCTTCTTCCCCCTACTCAAGAACATCTTTCCCCTGTCCAGCAACAGCTGCTGGCTCCTTGTCTTCCCCCTTTTTGGCATCATCCAAAAGGGTGGCAACAGTGCCATCCAGGGAGGTCAGCTTGGCCTCAGCTTGTTGAACTCGGGAGATGAGTTCGTCCACAGCATCGTTCTCTTCCACCTTCTTGGCCAGCTCCAGGTCCTGGCATTCCTGCTCGGCTCTCTTCAAGGCTGCAAAGGTCGCAGAGACATCTTTGTGAAGGGTGACGAACTCAGCTCGGAAATTTGCGAACTGAGACATCCACTCCTGGTCTTGTGTCTGTTGGGACTTTGCCAGATCAGATTCAACAACAGACTTGAAGACGTTGAAGTCCGAGCTGAGTCCCTGAACCGCCTTATTCAGATCCTTGACCTCCGAGCTGGTAGAAGTGGAGAGGCCTTCCAGCTTTTGTTGAAGGGAGGAGGAGAGTTGTTTCAGCTGATTCTTCAAACTCGCATTTTCTTCCATCAGCTGGTTCCTCTTGACAGCTTCTTCTTCCTTGTTGTGCTCAAGTTTGGACAACAGCTCTTACCTCAGCTGGTTGACCCTTTCAGTGATCAGCTCACAGATATCATCAGTTGAGTGTGATGGCTGATCAGAGGGTACAGGCAGTTGTTGCTGTTGTGTCTGAGTTGTTGGGTCCATGACAACCAGGGCTGTTCGGCTGGCCAGGTATTGTTTCAGCTTGTCTTCTTCCCTCTTGGCCGCCTCTTCAGCTGCGTCGACATCCTCCATGTGGTTGGCATTTTTGGCCAACATATGGTCAAGAAATTGAACAGCTCCAGGATTGTCGCACAACTCCCTGGTGTCTGTCCCTTCTTGTTGGCTCTTATCCAGACGACGACGGAGCACAACCACCTTCTGGTTGTAGGCTACCTCCAGGTTCTGGTAGTCGAAGTACACCCTCAGGTTGGATTCTTCAACCTTCAACCTGTCCCAACCGTGGATCCTGAGGGTTTCCTCCTTAACGTACCAATAGCTGAAAATCACGCTGAACTGATAGAGCAGTTCCGTCCCGAACATGGCGAAGATGGGCATCGAGCTGGCCTCGGGGAACATGCCTATCAGCTTGCGAAAGCAGTAGTCTAGCCTGCCTTCATACTCAGCCAAGATCGCCTGGCGGTTGGCTTCTTCATCAATATGTGGGGGGTCTATATCGAAGGCAATGGGTTTGAGGGTGTCATCGATGTTGGCCAAAGGAACGGTCTCAACGTCGGCATCGAGCGAGAGGCTCGGGATATCTGACTGAGGACCAGTTGAGAGAACTGGATCCTCTTTGGGTGGTGATTGGACAGGCTCAATTGTTTCTTCAGACGCAGGTGGGATTTCTTGGCTGGCATCAGCTCCAGTCGTTGGACTGTCGTGGGATTCCTCAGATGAAGAAGAGTCATCTGAGGACGAGTTGGAATCCTCCACATTGATCTCCTTTTCTTCAGCCAGTGCCTCCTGCAGGTGGGGTTGAAGCACGAATGCAGCTGCATCAACCGACTGGCTAGATTCGGTTGATTTCTCAGCTGGTGTCTCCACCACGAGGCCCGTTGCAGCCGGTAGAGCTGCTGGCTGGATGATTCTGATTCTGGGCCTTTTCTGGAGGGGTTCCACCTCTTCTTCTTCTTCTTCTTCTTCTTCTTCTTCTTCTTCTTCTTCTTCTTCTTCTTCTTCTTCTTCTTCTTCTTCTTCATCTTCAGCCACCTCCTCCAGCTGGCGTTTGGCAGGCTTGGTTCTTGAAGGGCGGCGAGCTGCTGGGGCCGACTCCACAGCTGGCTTGGAGGCTCCCTTGGGAGTGTAGACTGCTTCCATAACATCCCTAGCCTTTTTGGCTGTAGGGAACAACATCAGCTTGCTGAACAGAGGGTCCTCACTCCCTTCCCAGGTCAGCTTCTGTCCCTTGGTGGCTTGGAGGATCAGGGCAGAAATTTTTGTGCCGAAGTTGAGTGTCCCCTTGACACTCAACAGCTGCTCTCCGGACTCAGCAACCGTCTCAGAGATCTTCAGCTTCTCCGTCCACAGCTGGCTTTCAAGGTAGCCCAGCCAGTCGATTTTGTGGTGTTCTTCCAAAGCCTTCTGTTGTTTGAGCTTCGGTCTGCTGATATCACCGAATGCTCCTCCGTACGCGAAGGTGCACTTTGAAATGACGTCAAACAGAAGTCGGTGCTCCGGCTTCAGTTTGGTCCTCTGCATACTCCCCTTCAATTGTTCGGGGACAAGAAGGATTGTTTGCAGGAATGCATCAGCTTCCTTGTCTGTGAAATTCCCCTTCACGTCTATGGCCTCCTTGTTTCTGGGGATGATCTTCTCCAGTTCTTTGGTTACTTTGATTTCAACTGCGGTGTCTTCCATTGAACGGGAAGTGCTGTTTCGTTGCTTGCACGGGATGGTCGTGACAAGCCCGAGTTCTGCATCACGTTGTGGATTCCTGTAGAAAAAGGCGACCTGCTTTCTGAGCAGCTTGGAAGGAGAGAGGGTTGCTCAGTCGAGCAGACTGTGGTCAGAAAGAATGGTGGCTACGAGAGCGAGTTCCGGCGAGGTCAGAGCTGCTCTGGAAAGAATCTGTTCGAAGTGAATCTTCGACACCATCATGTCGAAGGATTTCTGGAATGTAGCGGGTTCGGCATATACCATCTTCTTTGAAGCTTTTGTCTTGGGTGCCATTTTAGAGTAAAATATATATGTGCAGAGAAGAAAGAACTATGTTACTGAAAATGGTGAGACAAATTCGGAGAAGATGATGAATAGTTAGTAAAGATATGCACGAAAAGAGAAGGTAAGGATCACTTCCTGATTTGCCGCCTTATAAAGGTATTTGACTCGGATGAGATCAACGGCTGGGGTTAAATGGCGCGAATCCATCAACGGCTGAGATTACACGACTGTTGGGTAATTTTGACTGACGCTCCACGCGCGCGAGTGAGAAGGTGAATAGTTTAAGGTGTCAGCCCAGTCACACTATAAAGTAAGGCTATAGGAGTTCAGCCAGACTTTACATTAAATGCGATATGATGGCTTGTTTAGTTTAGCTGACATGTTTAGGAATGTTTGAATTTATTTCAAACATTCTCATTTAATATCATAACACCTTCAGTCATAAATGATACCTGCCAGCTGATGTCTGAATCAGCTATAATCATCAGTTGAGTTCCTCAGTTGCCGCATACCATCAGCTGACTCGAGTTCGTCTGTTCAGCTGACGTTTGATGTCTTCGGTTGGCAATCCGCATCTGAAATTCCCCCTTCATCTGAGCTTCCCTCTCAGATGGATATCTGACTCTTCAGCTTGGATGGATCCTCATCAGCTCGGATGACTCTTCAGCTCGGATGGATCCAATAGTCCAAGAAGATCACATAACATCTTGAACCGGGCTTCAGGAAGAGGTTTGGTGAAGATGTCAGCTCTCTGAATCTCAGTTGGAATCTTCTCCATGGACACATCCTTCTTCTCAATATGATCTCGGATGAAATGATGACGAATGTCGATATGCTTTGTCCGAGAGTGGTGAACAGGATTCAGAGAGATAGCTATGGCACTCGAGCTATCACAATGAATTGGAACCTGTCCAGTTGCGACTTCATAGTCTCTCAGCTGTTGCTTCAGCCACAACACTTGCATGCAACAGCTTCCGGCAGCCATATACTCTGACTCGGTTGTAGAAGTAGCAACACATGCTTGTTTCTTGGAGAACCATGAAACTAGCTTGCTTCCCATGAATTGACAGTGTCCAGAGGTAGACTTCCTGTCCAACCGATCTCCTGCTAGGTCCGCATCTGAGTATCCAGTCAGTTGGATACCACAATCCAACAGTAACAGTTCCCTTCAGATACTTGATGATGTTCTTTGCTGCCAACATGTGTGCTTCTCTTGGTCGAACTTGGAATCGAGCACATACTCCAACTGCGTATGATATGTCTGGTCGGCTGGCAGTTAGGTATAGCAGCGAACCGATGATCCCTCTATACTGGCTGGCATCTACGAGCTTTCCCTCAGCTCCGGGTTCAATCTTCCAGTTAGTATTCATTGGGATCCTTGTGGTTTTATTTGTTTGCAATCCGAACTTGGTGATAAGCTCCTTTGTATACTTAGATTGATTGATAAAAATCCCTTCAGGTGACTGCTTCACTTGTAACCCAAGGAAATAATTCATCTCGCCCATCATCGACATCTCGAACTTCTCCTTCATGAGATCTGAGAATTTCTTGCACAGCTCCTCTGACTTGGAACCGAATATGATGTCATCCACGTAGATTTGCACAACAAGTATATCTTCTCCAATTTTGATGGTGAACAGGGTTTTGTCAACTGATCCTCGTTTGAATCCCGAGTTCAGTAGAAAACCACAAAGAGTGTCATACCAGGCCCTTGGCGCTTGCTTTAGACCATAGATAGCTTTCTTCAACTTGTACACTCTTCCATCTCCAGTCTCAAAACCAGGAGGCTGTTCAACATATACATCTTCCTTGATATCTCCGTTGAGGAATGCACACTTCACATCCATCTGATACACTTTGAACTTGTGATGTGCGGCATAAGCTAGAAAGATTCGGATGGCTTCCAGCCTTGCAACAAGCGTTAAAGATTCTTCAAAGTCGATTCCTTCTTGTTGGCAGTATCCTTGAGCTACCAACCTTGCCTTATTCCTCACTATGAATCCAATGGCGTCTCTCTTGTTTTTGAAAATCCACTTCAATCCAATCACCTTGACACCATTTGGTCTTTCTACCAACTCCCATACACAGTTGCGTAGAAACTCATTCAGTTCTTCTTGCATGGCTGTTGTCCAGTGGACACAGTTGAGAGCTTCCCCAACATTCTTCGGTTCTGGCACATCAGCTACAAAGCAAGAAATCATGGCAACATCTTCAGCTTGCTCGAACTCCTCTAGAACTGCCAACTCCTCAGCATATTGGGCATAAGTGTTGGAATCTTCCTCTGTTGATTCAGGATTTGCAACTCGGCTCCTTGTACGCACACCCTCGGTTGGATCTCCGATGATGTCGTCAGTGGAATGAACTTCATACCATCTTCGGTTGCATCGTCCTTCTTCTTCCAACTGTGGTTGTTCTGAAATCTGAGTTGGAGTCTTCAGAGCTGGTGATTGATTAGCTGTTGAGTCTGGATCCTCAACATTGACATTAGTTTGAACCGGACTTGGTTGGGCTTCGGATGCTGAAGCAGTTGGAGGAGCATCAGCTGAAGTTCCCCCTTGGGATGAGTTGGGGTCTTCGCATTCATCTTCAGAGGAGTATGGATCCTCATCCTCAGTTGCCCAAACCAGTGGTTCAGCTCGGTTCTTTTCCCTTAGAGCTTGCGATCTGGTGAGAACGGGTGGAACAGCTGGATCTGCTTGTTGTCCTTTAACCTATTCCCTGCACTCAAAGGTAGATTCATCAAAACTAACATGAGGTGTTATTTCCACAACACGAGAGTTGTTGTTGAAAACTCTATATGCCTTGATCCGAGCTGCATATCCAAGAAATATGCCCTTCGAAGCTTTGGCATCAAACGTTTTCAACTGAGTTTTCCCATTGTTGTGAATATAACACTTAGAACCAAAAATGCGAAAATAAGAAATATCTGGCTTTCTGCATCTCCACAGCTCGTAGGGTGTCTTTCCCAACCGTTTGGTGAGAAGAGATCGGTTCTGAGTGTAGCATGATGTGTTGATCGCTTCAGCCCAAAATTTCTTTGGCAGAGCTGAGCTCGCTAACATGGATGTGGCTGCATCCTTCAGCGTTCTGTTCCTTCGCTCAGCTACTCCATTCTATTGCGGAGTTCGCGCGGCTGATATCTGATGGGTAATTCCATTCTTCTCGCAATACTCGATGATGGTTTCATTTAGAAACTTCGTTCCACGATCTGATCGGATAGACATGATCTTCATCTCTTGTTGGTTCGATATCCGATCCATCAGCTTGGGCAGCTCATCTCGAGTTTCATTCTTGTGGCGCATGAAGATGGTCCACGTATATCTTGAGTAGTCATCAGTTACAACCAGGGTATACTCGTTCCCGTTCATGCTTTTTGGTGTAACTGGCCCGAAGAGATCCATATGGATCAGCTGTAACACTCGGTCAGTTGAATGAGTTGACTTCAACCGGAAGGAGGATCTAGCGAGCTTTCCCAGCTGGCATGCACTGCAGATGTGTGTTGTTGAAAACACTCGATTTGGTATGCCTCTTGCATGTTCTTGTCTGGCGAGTCGGTTCATCGTTTTGAAGTTCAGATGGTTGAGCCTTTTGTGCCACATCCAGCTCACATCCGAACTGCTCTTTGATAATAGGCAGGTGTTAGGGAGGCTACTGTTCCAGTCAGCGTAGTAGACATTCCCTGTTTGTGATCGATTTCCCAACAATATCACCTGCTTTGATCCTACATCTTTAACCCTGCAACCCTGTGCATCAAACTTGACAGAGAAACCATTATCACAGAATTGGCTGATGGAGAGCAAGTTATGCTTCAATCCATCAACATAAGAGACATTAGAAATTGAAACATGATTGGTTTCAAGGGTACCATAACCTCTGGTGTAACCTTTTGAGTTATCACCAAAAGTAACTGATGGACCTTCTTTCTCCACGAAACTTCCAAGCAAATCCTTTAGATTTGTCATGTGTTTCGAGCATCCATTGTCCATTACCCATATTGTTGCAGACGCTTTCTTCTTCCTCAGCTGTTTCTCCTGTACCTGCAAAGAGAAACTCGCTTAGGTCCCCAATTTCAGTTGGGTCCTGGAGGGTTAGAACCAGTTCCCCCTGGAACTGTGCATCACTTTTCCCTGTATGCTCGGATGGATTTATCATTCCAGATCACTTTTCCTTGATCATCAACTATAACAACACCTCGGTTATCCTTATGCTTGTTGTTAGTAGTGATGTTCTGTTTTTTGGGAGGAGTTGGATTTCTCCCATGTTGAGCTTTAGGAGGTGAGGATTTCCCCCTATTTTGATGGCGATTTTTATCCTGTTTGATTTGTCTGAATGATCGGACGCCTTGCTGGAATCTTTGTGGCTGGTTCTGATTCCAACTCCCTGTGGGTTGTCTGTAGCTGTTCATGCCCTGTTGATGATTATGGCATGAATATCTCCAGTTGTCCGACCTGTTCCTCATTGGTTGACTCGGTTGGAACCTTTGGTCGAGCTGATGTTGGAACCGATGTTAATTCAGATGATTGAACCCCTGTCTGTTTTGCGGTCGGTTCCATTTCTTCTGATGTTGACTTTGAGGTTGATGCAGAGGTCGGTTCTGATTCTGAGTTCGGTTACGGTTATGCCTTCGATGCCTCTGATTTCTCTTTTGACTTTTGGAACATTCCCCCTCTGTTGATGTCCCAACCGATGGAACATTCTGTCCTACATCTGCTACTCCTTTTCCCTTCTCAGTTGTACTCCTATTGGTCGGTTGAACTTGCTGAGAGGTGGATGTTGAATTAGCTTCTGGAGACTCAGCTGTGTATGGCTCGACAGCTGTGACTTCTACAGCTTTGATGAAGGTTGCTGGTGGAATTCCAGTATCCTTGACAACATCATAGCCGAGTCCTGACACGTCATCCATCTGTCTACTATAACTGATAAGGTTCTCGATGATCTTGGATGACTGATACAACTTGATTAGATTGTCCTTCTCAGTTCGCAACTGTTTGAGGAGGATGGTTATCTGCTCGGTTTTTCCATCTGACTTCTTTATCAGCTGGTCGATCTGAGCCTCTTAATTTTTCAACTGATCTTGCTGCTCCTTGATCTGTTTCGTCAACTCTTCATCTGTTGGAGTCTTAGCCTCATTCAGTTGACTCTTGAGATTTTCAATCTCCTGTGTTTGGCTAGTGATCAGATCGTCCTTTTCGGTTAAGGAATCTTCAAGCTTGGCGAACTGAGCTTGAAGACTCTTAAACTCAACCGACTGCTGATGCAGTTCCTCACTGAGTTCTTGAAAATCACTCCAGGAAGGTTCCAACTCTTCGTCCAGAGATTCCTGCATGTTAGAAGTATTGGAAGAATTTAACTGAGCATGATTAGATTGTACCTCAATATTATCTTGGTCGGTTCCAAGTGCCATAAGGCATTGATCCTGACTGATGGCGTTGTTGGTAGAGGTCAGTTCATCCTCATCTTCAGTGTCTGTGAAGATGTCCATGTCGTCAGCTGCTTCTTCTGCTACCATGGCCTTGTTCTTTGCAGTTTGCTTGGCCCTCAACGCTTCTTTTTCTTTCTTTGAGAGGTCTGGACAGTCAGCTTTGAAGCGTCCTTCCTTGCCGCATTCGAAGCAACCATTGGTAACAGGCTTTGAACTGTCTCGAGTTCGGTTTGATTTGTAGAAACGTTTGTATTTGCCGAACCGAGTGTCCATGTCGGCTAGCTTCTTTGACAGAGCTGCAATGTTCTGTTGTAGTTCCTCTCTGCTTGGCTCCTTTGCAGTCGTGTCAGCCGATCTGGTTGGCCTCGATGATCTCGATTTCGAGTAGTCAACTCGGAGAGCAACTGACTTTGAGGCTGATCCAACATCCTCAATTCTACTTGTCTGACCTGAGGACTGAGATCTCCTCCTGTTGACCTTATACTCATTTCCTTTTAAGATTGAGAACAATCTTTCAGTTCCCATTTCACCAAGGTCAGCTCGACTCTCGTGGATATTGGTGAAAGTATCCCACTCAACCGGTAGAGCTTGCAACACTTTGAGATTAATTTCTCTTAGTGTGTATTTTCCTCTTCGGATGGACTGGATTCTTCTAATGATGTCCATAAACCGGAGCTCTAACTGATCTATGGTCTCATCAGGTCGCAGACTGAAATTGTCGATATCTTGACATGCATGGGAGAATTTATTTTTCTTTGTCTCGTCGCTTCCTTCACTCAGCGATGCCAGGATGTCCCACATTTCTTTTGCAGTCTCACACTCCTCTATCCAAGGTAGATAATCTTGTCCAACTGTGGACATTATTGTGCTCTGAGCCCAGATATCCAACTGGCTCACCTTGGCCTCCTCTGGAGTGTAATCTTCCGGCTGTTTCTCCACGAACTCCACAATTGTATCCCCATCGTTGGGATTTGTAGGAGTGCGAACACTTCTTTCTTTGATGACGATCGGTCCGGAAGTGAGAACTTGTTGCATCCTATGATGCTTCGACAGTAATATCTTCTTCATCCGTGTTCTCCATGATGTATAGTTGACTACTGAGAACATGACGACGATCTTGTCCTTGACGTCCATCTGCACACAACAAACAAATATGCAAGCAGATATGCACTAGCGTGAAAAGATCTGTTCAGATGACCACTGAAGAAACTTTCTCGAATTCACAACTCGTGAAACAGAGTCAGCAGTCTTTTGAACCACTGCTCTGATATCACTTGATGGTCCCGAAACGAGTTACTGGTGTATGGGAGGGGGGAATACACCAGTTAGGATTTTAAAAATTAACCCTTAAAATTACTTCAACCGAGTAAAAAGACTCAGTTGAAATCTCACAGCTGAGTAAGCAACCTTAGCTGGAAGAGTGAGGCTGTGCGGAATGTGGTGAAAATTGAACTCGTTAAAACAACTCACGCTTTTAAGCTCGGTTGGTCAAGAACCAAAACAGCTCGGTTGGTCAAAAACCAAAACAGTTGAAGATATGCAAATGAGGTTTGTATGCTGGTTAGTCAGTTAGTTAAGAATGCAAGAAATAACTGAATAAAGATAAACACGAGCACACAGAGATTTAACGTGGTTCAGAGATAACCCTCCTACGTCCACGGGGAGTTGTGAGTCCACACAACTCTGTCCAAGTTCTTCTGGACAATCCACTCAGCTTACGTCGACTGAGCAACCGTTAAGGATAAGTTTGCGAGTACTTATCAACCTTTACAGTTAAGTTTACGGGTACTTAACAACCTGACTACTCAATTACAGGAAGAGTAGAATCCTAAACCTTTTCAGGTGAACGAAAATGGGTTTCCAACTAAAAGCTCTAACGTGTAGCGAGCTAAGATCTAACTCTATACGAACTCTCACTAAGTGATGTTCTCAAGGTTCGATCTCAAGACACTAAGACTATCTAACTCTAGAACTCTCAACAAGTGATGTTCTAAGAAATTCAGTTCAGCTTGTGAAGAATATTGCTCTTTTCTTTTTGATCTCAGATTTCTTCTCGCGTGTGTGTCTTCTCTTATCAGTGTCTTGTATCTCGTCGAATGAATGAATGCCTCTATTTATAGGCGGAGAGAATCAACTAGCCGTTGGAGGAGCTGTTGATCCCTGTTCGATGAAAGCGATGACTTGTCTCTCATCTCTGCAGACTTTCCCGATATGGCATCTGAGCTCTTCTGCTTTCCATCTGAGACAGCCTTGTGTTGGGCCAAATGGGGTAATGACTGAACGGTCAAACCCTCATGTGACTTCCTTTTGAAATTCAAATTCAAACCTTTCTGACAGTCAACCTCGGTTAGTCGGTTGAAAATCTTGATCTTCATCTGAGTGATCTTCAGCTGATGTTCTCGTCGAACTCTCAGCTGACTTTGAACTTTATCTGAGTGGTTTTTAGCTGATGTTCTGACTGAACTGTTGAACTCTCAGCTGATCTTGAACTTCATGTTGAGACTTCTTTATAACTTCCCCCTTCTTGAAACATTCTCTTTATCGGATGGCATTCTATAGCTGATGTTCCAACTGAACAATTGGCTTGAACTCTCAACTGTCAAAAAGCATAGCTCTCTCATCAGGCAGTCTTGTAACTGTTGTTCCTCATCCGATCTTCTATCCGGAGTTGTATCCGAGTGTTGCTCTGTTGCCGTCTTCAGCTGGAGATCTGTAAAGATAAAATCTTAACATTGCTCAAACAGCGAGCCTAACAGCTAACAATAGGAACTTGCAACATCTACTCGGTTGGGGTCAGTTGGTTTTGGAATTCATCAAAACTCATACTAATAAATTTCCCAACAGTTTTGATTGTGGATATAAAAGTGCATCATTGATAATTAATTTTGTACCCATAGGAAGTATCAGAGAAGCTCTTCCGGATCCGACAATAAGGATATTGTCATTTGCAATTGTAGTGACACTCCCCATTTTTTCAGTAAGAGTTTGGAAATATTTCCTATTAGTAAGTGTAGTATGTGTTGTGGCACTAACCACTAGACACAATGTACTTTTCATTCTCCATGAGTTGCATGTTTGAGTTTGACATTCTAAAAGCAAAGAAGTAGAATATACGTTAAGAAAAAAACAAATAAAAATAGCAAATAGCGCACAAAAATAATAAAAATTGAAGTATTGCAAACGCACATTAATAAACTAAAGTACTAACAATTTACAAATAAAATATGAAACCATAAATAAAATCCTAAAAATGTCTGAATAGTCCAACAAATCAAATTACTGTCTTCATAATCTTCAAGATTAAGTTGCATCAAATCATCATCATCAGCATTAAAATCCAAATTTGCTTCAGGCAAACTGGCATGGTGTATTTCACTTTTAATTTTCTTGCCTTTCTTGTCCTTTTGCATCCTTTGGTATGCTTCAACGAGGTACTTAGCAGTGCGACATGTACGAGACCAATGACCCTCGCACCCACACCTATGACAAGTTTGTTTTGTTTCTGTAGTTTGCTGAGATGTATTGGCCTTTTGTAGATGAGATGTCTTATGAAATCCTTTTTCAAGATTTTGGAATCTAGCAACATGATTATATCCACGACCTCGACCTCCTCTATGGGACCAACCTCGTCCACCACGTTGGGACCAATTTGCATTCCCTCGGCCTCTTCCTCGACCACCTCTAAAAGTGGTAGCATGTGCTTCAGGCCTGACCTTGTATTGTGGTTTCTCATCAAAAGCTTATTATGTTTTTCTGCTACAAGTAAAGCATAAATGTGCTCAGAATGTCTAGTATAATTCTTGGCCCTATACTGTTGCTGGAGTACAAGGTTATTAGCATGAAAAGTAGATAGAGTTTTCTTTATCAATTCAATCTCTGTAATTTCATGCATACAGAGTTTCAGTTGTGATACAATATGGTGCAAGGCAAAATTATACTCAATCACATACTTGAAATCCTGAAAGCGTAAATTAAGCCAATCATATTGTGCCCAGGGGAGAATAATTGCCATTTGTTGATCAAAGCGATCCTTCAGGGATTGCCATAGGAGAACAAGGCCCTTTTCAGTAAGGTACTCATTTTTAAGGTCCTTATTCAGATGGTGACGCAAGAAAATCAAAACTTTCGCCTTCTGAGCGGAGGTACATGAGGAATCTGAAACTATAGTTTGGCTCAGATCACATGAGGCAAGATATATTTCAACATCCAAAGCCCAAGTCAAATAGTTACCACCGTCAAGAGCAAGCTCGGTGAATTCTCTTTTGTTGATATCAGACATATTCAAACTACAATTATTGTTGAAAAAAAGAATATAAATAAGTAGCACAAAATATTCCAGCGCTCAAAACATATGATCGCCTCAAGAAATTTAAGTTGACAACTTCATTAAATTAATTCATCATACTATACCCATGTATAATTTTCAATAATTCTTAAAACTGAAAGATTAACAATGTTGGAGTCGACTACTACATATTCAAAAATGTACGACTCTGATTGTGTTTAGACTAATGATAATGCATCTTCAATATTTAATTCGCACATAGGCATATAATTTTGGGAAAGAGACCGAAAAATTCACTAATTGAATATGAAATTCGTTCTTGGAAAAAGAAATATACTTGCAGAAATTTTTGTATCATCATCCAAAACACAAAATTCAATAAATCAAACAATCTCCTTTAACAGAATATTTCAATTCATATACGCACGCAATATAGATGTCATTGAAATTAGGCGAACATACATATTTTGTTACTTTATTTGTCCACAAATCCGATTCTCGGTTCTCCGAAAAAAAAATCACCAACAATTCTACTTGATTGTAAGACCGGATACCGAGAAAAAAAATATAGTTTTTCATGAAGATTACCTTGCAAAGAAAGACACGATTCTTTCCTATGGTTTACTCCCAATTTCCACTCAATTGGTTAGAGACTCGTGCTGATAACGTATTGTAATATTTCCTTGAACAAGCAATTCCAATGGTAAAAGAGTAGAAAATGCAGAAAGAAGAGAAGAGGAAAAGAAGAAGAAAACCTTATATCATTCTGTAATGGAACTGTCCAATATCTATCAGTTGGTAAGAACTCATCTTTATATGAGAATTGTAGGAACCAACATAAATATTACTTACCTGATGCACAAAATACAATACGTTAATGCATAAACATGTTAATGCACAAATTACACTAACTTAATGCACAAATTATTTAACACATTTTTAATGCACAAACAACAGTAATATAATGTATCATTTAATTTGGACTGTAGATTAAAAAATAATCAATGGTCCGGATTAGTTTCTAGTTCCTATTTAAAGAATTAGTTTCTATATGATCCTATCCCTATATATATATATATAAATAATGTACAATAAATAATAATTTTATTTACAATTTACAATAAAGTTGGGCTAGTTGTATTCATGTTCAATTAATGGGTTTGGGTTTGTCATGCCTTTTATCATTGCATACTACACTGCACAAAAAATAAAATCGAACTTCAAAATTTGATTCGATTTGTGAATAACATCGGACATTTTCGTGCACCATTTATAAAAACTCGATTTTTAACAGAATCCTCACATATAATGATGATTAATATATTTCTTAATATAAATAATACGCCACATTGAGAAAATTCATCTTTCAAAAAGAAAAAGAGAGGAGGATTACCACAAAACGTAGCACTAATTTCATATCATACATATTTGTAAATAGACTAATTTTACGATTAAGAATAACAATATATAGTGTTATTTGGACACATTGTGACCGACCACACAAATTAAAATGATAATATTAAGTTTTGAAAATGAAAATATACCATAATTAAGAAAATATAAATCTAGGGAGAAATATGATTAATTATTTTAATATTTACAAATAAATTTTCTTTTCATTGCGCATGTGGCTGGTGACAGTGAAACCGAGTAGATTTAGGTGATGATTGTTACACATAAATTGAATGAAGTGAGAATGAAATGACCTTGGTAATGAAATGAAAATGGAAATGAAATGGAATGAAGAATGATATTCCTATGGTTTGGTATACATAAGGAATTGAATGATTTTTTTAATTATTTTTTCATAATTAATATAATTAGTTTAATAATACTTGTAATATTAAATAAATAATAATAAATTATTATTTTAATAATTGATATGTATAATAATATCAATTATAATAATATTAATAATAGTAATAATAATATTTATTTGTAACTACAATAATAACAATGATAATATAATAATAAAAATAATAAATATTATTTATTATTAATTTAATATTATTATAATACCTTAATTACTATATCTATCGTGATTTATGTTACATGCACAGATTTATTCTTTTGATTGATTGAGTTTGCATACTGATAGATGGAAAACTCAAATTAATTATCATCATTAAATCATTTTTAATAATAATAATATTTATTCCTAAAGATATAGAATAATTAATATAGGGAGGGACCTATTCATGGAATTAATCATTCTTAAGGAATATTCATTGCTTAAATAAAAAATATACCAGTTTTAGGATTAAAAATAAAAGTACTAATGATCATTTCATTCTAGCATACCAACCATCGCCTTACCGTACATATATATTGATATACACGCATTGTCCTTATACAATATATTGATATACACACATTGTCTTTTAGGCTGACGACAATCCAAAAAATACTTTGTACGAGTCGCGAGATTTAGTACAACCCTAAATTCACTTCGCCCCACGTGCGCCCAAACCCTAATCCCACAAATTATCAGTGGTCGGAATATATTTATATCTATATATTATTACTACTATAATTATAATTTCATATATATGTGATATTAATTCCGAATGGAAGAAGAATCGGGGGTGCGAAGAGAATTAGGGATTTGAGCTTGTTGAATGGAAGAAGAGAAGAGAAGAGAAGAGAAGAGAAGAGAGAGCAGAATGGCGTAAGATAGACCGAAGAATCTTCGAATCACACAATTTGCTTTGGTTGCTCTTTTCTCTCTTCGCGTGCTTCATACGGTCTATTTCACGCTTATCTGCTTTCTCCCCTCTCTCTAACTCGCTCTTTCTCTCTCTAAAACTCTCTGCCCCCCTCTCCCACTATTTTGCCCTTTTTAATTGATCTAGGAGGTCGGAATAGCTGCCTGTTACTGTTTTGGACTATCAGCATTAGTGGTTATTTCAGTGTTATTCTGTTTAATTGCTGCTGTGACTGTTTTTTTTGTAGTGTGTGGTTTTTGGTGAAGTTAAGGGTTTCTCTTTACAATTATCTGCTGTATTTCATCTAAAAAACAAAATTTTAGCATAATCAAGGAGTAATACTACCTACTTTTGTATTGGTTATAGTTGATTATTCAGTAAGTTATAAGCAGTTTGCTAGAAAGAATGGGAGAGGAGGCTGGGGCTCCAGTTGTTGCTTGTAATCTTGATGCTGATGGCAGACCATCGTACTGGTTAGATGCATGTGAGGACGTGTTGTGTGATGATTACTTTGTTGATTTTGGACCTGCCACGGTCAATTCAGTTCCCGACCCAGAGCCACAATCCCAGGAAGGGTGCAATGACCCTAGTTTCTTTGGCGGAATTGATCAGATTCTTGACAGCATAAAAAATGGTGGCACGGAGAAGCCGAATCATACTTCCGTGAATGGCACCAGTAATGGAGTCCATAATTCCTCTGCCCCGGATCAACACTCACCATTTAAGAATGGTGTCATTAATTGCAATGCCCCAAGGCTGGCAGTCTCTAGCAACAGCCACAAGAATGAAAAAACTAACCTTGGTAAAAGGCCTCATGAATTGTACGATACGGAGCAAAGACGTGACAAAAAAGTTCGTGGGAGGGATCCAAATGACAGAAAAGTTTGGGATAGGGCTCCCAGAAGGAAGAGACAACGTGGTTGGGACGATATGGAGGCTGATGGTCAGCCAAGAGACCAAGTGAGGAGAAGAGAACGCCATAGTACAGGTAACCGGAAGGACAGAGACTACAGGGAAGCAAGGGGTTTCTGGGAGCGGGAAAAGGAAACTAATGAACTGGTTTTCCGCATCGGTTCTTGGGAAGCTTGTAGAACTAGAGATGAGAAAGCAAATGCTCAGAAGAGCAACAAGCATTCTGGGATTTCAGAAGGAATAAAAACAGAGCAGCTGGTGGAGAAACTTCCTGAGGAGCAAGCTCGCCAATACCAGTTGGATGTTTTGGAGCAGGCAAAGAAGAGAAACACAATCGCTTTCCTTGAAACAGGTGCTGGAAAAACATTGATTGCTGTCCTCCTCATGAAAAGCATCAGCTCTGAATTGCAAAAACAAAATAAGAAAATGCTAGCTGTTTTTTTGGTGCCTAAAGTACCTCTTGTTTATCAGGTATTATCTTATGGGCAATCATTGGAGCATTTAAACTATTTCCATATGCTAATCTCGACAAGAATAAAGTCTTTGTTGGATTGAAATGCAGCAAGCTGAGGTAATCCGTGAGCGTACAGGTTTTCAAGTTGGCCATTACTGTGGTGAAATGGGTCAAGATTTTTGGGATGCAAGAAGATGGCTTCGTGAATTTGAAAGCAAACAGGTATTTTTGAGTTTAAAAACCATTCTAGATGCAACTTGGACAAATTATGATAATATTCATCTAAGTATCTTGATATCTTCCTTATAAAGTAATTTCAAATTTACTTGTAAGAATAATTTTGAAAGGTATAGACTATATGGTGAAAGATCCATTTTAAGATAGAATGGTGTTTGCTGATGCTCCTCATGTCATTGCATTTGAAGTGAATATGGTAGAGGAATAGCAGAGAAGGAGGGTTGGACTATAAAATTCATGTTTTAGCTTTTTGCAATACAAAGTCTAATATCTCATCATGTGATATTGGGTTCTTTTGTCAATTGTCATGAAGAAATCGAGCCAAATACCAGTTTATTGTATGTTCTGGAAGTCCCCAATTGTTTCTCTCAACACATTTTCCTTAAACCCTGAACACTTAAACCGTAAACGCTAAACCCTATGAACATATATCTTTATATATGTATACTCATGTATGTGTAAGTGAATTGCAAATTCTGATAAAAGATGGTGATTTCTTCTAACTTATTTTCCTTCATATGCCATGATTTTAGAATACGTTAAATTCTTAAGGAGCAAACTCATTTGTTACTGTAGAAAATCTTTACATGATCGTCCATCTGTCTATGTTTACTTTTGTGGTCCGTGCTGATTGCTTGTGAGTGTGGAGTTTGTATAAGTGTTTTACCTGTGATTATATATTGTGAGATGCACTGGCAAAGTTCAAGCGAGATATGGCAGTACTTTTCAGAAGACCCGCATCATGTGTTCTTGCATTGCCGTGTCTCTCAAAGTTGTGGTTTAGGTATTAAGGGAGCTGGGGGTACTGGATTATGCCATTCTTGTGTGTTCTCCATATATTAGGATAACTTCATAAGCAACCGTGATCATGTTTTTGGGGAACCATTGCCCCAATGCTGAGTTGGTTTATTTGTTTAGAAAAGAATATGAGGATTTTCAAAAGGCCATAAAGATTTCACTGGCCTTTCTCGTATTTGATACTATTAGATATTGGAATTCCCCCTGATGTCCCCTTTCAAATAAGTTTATGTGAGGAAAGACAGTAATCTTGACCTTTTTTTTTATTTTTTATTTATTTTTTTTCTCTTCTTCTCACACTTGCTATTGCTTAACACAGGTCTTAGTGATGACGGCTCAAATTCTTTTGAATATCCTAAGACACAGTATAGTGAAAATGGAAGCCATCAGTCTCCTTATTCTGGACGAGTGTCATCATGCTGTAAAGAAACATCCTTACTCTTTAGTGATGTCAGAGTTCTATCATACAACACAAAAGGAGAAGAGGCCATCAGTTTTTGGGATGACTGCATCTCCTGTAAACTTGAAGGGTAATTCTCTTGATGCTTATTATGATTGATTATCTTAGTTTCCTACTGCTGTGAAGTGCAGAAATGGGCCTAGGTGGAGCTTGCCGGACTGGCCTAGTCAGCGTTATTTGGTGCCTGGCAGGCCCTGGGGGCCCATTTTCATCTTTACTTTTTAGAAAATCACAACCATTTCCTCTGAATGAATTCTGGATCCTTGAATTTTTTGGATAGATTTGCTTTTTTTGGAGGAGCTTTGGGCTTTGTTATGTGAAAATAACCCAAAATAGCTTGACACATAAATATTCGCTGTGAGGAAACATGGGTCACCAGCAAGCTTGGTACTTTGCTTACAACTAGTGCCTAGCAAATTGTGCTCTTCTGAAATAATCATGACATGGCTTACTGCTAAAAAATATATGCACCTAGATCCTTCTGGTTACATGTAACTCAGCTTTTCAGCTGATGATATTTTTATAGCACCAAGTATAATGCATGTTCTATCTTTGGTATGTCCGTTGGGGTTTTCTCTCAAACCCTAAAATTATTATGTATATTTCAGGTGTTTCTAGCCAAGTTGATTGTGCAGTTAAGATTCGGAATCTGGAAAGCAAACTAGATTCCGTAGTTTGTACTATTAAGGACCGTGAGGAGCTGGCGAAACATGTGCCAATGCCTTCAGAAGTGGTTGTGGAGTATGATAAGGCTGCCAGTTTGTGGTCACTCCATGAGCAAATAAAACAAATGGAACAGACTGTTGAAGAAGCTGCTCGATCAAGCTCCAGAAGAAGTAAATGGCAATTTATGGGAGCCAGAGATGCTGGAGCTAAGGAAGAGTTGCGCCAAGTTTATGGTGTCTCTGAAAGGACTGAAAGTGACGGTGCTGCTAATTTAATACAGAAGTTGAGGGCCATCAACTATGCACTTAGTGAACTTGGACAGTGGTGTGCGTCCAAGGTGAGATGACTACTAGTATATGGAGTCTTTTATTGCTTTTATCTGTTATTACATTTCCTGGTTTATATGTTACCAGTTCAGAAATGACCTTTGGCTTCAATGGTTCTCCTTCATCACGGTGGTTTGTTGAGATAATTAATCCTTTGGGTTTGAGGGATGAGGTGGCAGGAATGTTTGAAGGTGGTTTAGGTTGTGTAGATTGATTGAAATTCTGTAATACATATTAGTGATGCTCGGCTGTTTTGCAGGTTGCAGAAGCATTTTTAACTGCTTTGCAGAATGATGAGAGGGCGAATTATCAACTTGATGTCAAGTTCCAAGAATTGTATCTACACAAAGTTGTTTGTCTTTTACAATGTCATTTGTCTGAAGGAGCCCTATTGGAGAGTGATACTGGAGAGGCTGACACAAACAATAGCCCTGCAGACGAGAATGAACCTGAAGATCTTGAGGAAGGAGAACTTACAAACAGTCGTGGTAAGTGGTTCTACTTTGTGGTCATTCAAGGTTTCATGACTTGACTTGTCTATCTGGTACTTTACTGTATTAAAATGGCACTTATAATTGTGCACGGGGTACCAATACGGGCTACTTGCGCTCTGAGTCTCAACTGAGTCCAAGATCCAATGCAAGTCTGTGGCTTAGAGTAATGATTACCATTGATGGCCTTGATAATACATAGTTGTGTTTCTATAGACGGTTGTATGTTGAAAAAAGATTCTTACATGCTTACCATACCAAGTTTGCTGATGTTATTTCTTGTTAGTCCTGTTTAATTACGTAATCAATAAGATCAACAATGAAGTTAGCCAGTAGTCCTACTCAAGTCCTATTGTCCATGTTTGTCTCTATATCTTTTTAATCAAACCAGATCATTCCTTTTTGGACGTGTAGTGTTGCTGAATGAATTCTATACAAGTTAAATGACTAGTGAATAATGATGGTTGTTTGTTAATTTCTAGGACACTGAGTATCAGTCAGATTGTGGATAGCAATGCTGCTTCACTATATAATGCTGGAAGATGCATATAGTAATATTCTTATGGCCTCAAATCTGTTGACCGTATTCATATATAAAATTCAAAGTGCAACACCTAAGTGTGAAGATTGCTTGTTTTCTCAGCTTTTGATGGTGCTAAGATATCATCAGAAGTAATGTTATATGCTTGTTATAGTTGTTTCAGATCATGTGATACTTATATCCTCTAGCTCTCCTGAATTTAGTTGGATGTAATGTCTAGTATGTGTACATGGTAGTTGTCTCTGGTGGAGAGCACGTTGATGCGATTATTGGAGCTGCTGTTGCTGATGGAAAAGTGACTCCAAAGGTGCAGTCACTGATCAAAATACTTCTGAAGTATCAGCATACAGAGGATTTCCGTGCTATAATCTTTGTTGAACGTGTTGTGACTGCCTTGGTTCTTCCTAAGGTAACCGAGTACCAAATCACTACTTTGGTAGTTTGGTTTTTGCTTGTATTTGTCTTCATGTAACTATCAATTTGTTTTATGCTTATAGGTATTTGCAGAGCTTCCATCATTGAGTTTTGTCAAATCTGCAAGTTTGATTGGGCACAACAACAGTCAAGAAATGCGAACCAGCCAGATGCAAGATACTATTGCTCGATTCCGAGATGGCCGGGTATGTTGGTTTCATGTGATCCCCTTTAACACCTTCAGCTTATCTCATTGATTTATCTGTTATTTGAATTTTACTCAGGTGACTGTTCTAGTTGCCACTAGTGTTGCTGAAGAGGGTCTTGATATTCGGCAGTGCAATGTTGTCATTCGCTTTGATCTTGCTAAAACTGTATTGGCATATATTCAGTCTAGAGGTCGTGCCAGAAAACCTGGTTCTGACTACATCTTGATGGTTGAGAGGTAACATTGGTTGATATATGAATTTGATGCCCATTTCACAGTTTAAGAATTAATTTGTATATGTTTAATTTATCTTTACTGATCCATTTGTAGAGGAAATCTGTCCCATACGGCCTTCCTAAAGAATGCTAGGAATAGTGAGGAGACTTTGCGGAAAGAAGCCATTGAGAGGACCGATATCAGTCATCTCAAGGATAACGGCAGCATAAATTCTGCTGAAGATTTTGCTGGTGCGGTGTACCAAGTGGAGTCCACTGGTGCTGTCGTGAGCTTAAATTCTGCTGTAGGACTCATCCACTTTTATTGCTCTCAGCTGCCCAGTGACAGGTCTCCCTCTCTGTGAATGTTCTGATGCATGTTTATCTTTTTTCCTCCCTTTTTACCATGCTCTTTCATCTCCCGCTCATAACTTTTATCTAAGGGCAGGTATTCAATTCTCCATCCAGAATTTATTATGGAGCGCCATGAAAAGCCTGGATGCCCTACCGAGTACTCTTGCAAGCTCCAGCTGCCCTGTAATGCTCCATTTGAGAAACTGGAGGGACCTACCTGCAAATCAATGCGCCTTGCACAACAGGCATTTTTCATGTGTATCTATCATCTATAACTTTATGTTTAGTGTATCAGAAATATCTAAATCATATCACGGAATTTGCAGGCCGTTTGTTTGTCTGCTTGCAAGAAACTCCATGAGATGGGAGCATTCACCGATATGCTATTGCCAGACAAAGGAATCAAGGGAGAAGTTGACAAAGTTGAACAAAATGATGATGGGGATCCTCTTCCTGGAACTGCAAGGCATAGAGAATTTTACCCTGAAGGAGTAGCTGACACACTCAGGGTCAGTTCCTTGATTGTTCCATCTTCTACATCTAACTGCTCTACATTATTGATACTTAATATGGATTCAAGATTCTTGTGAAATTTATACATGCTTTGTATGTCTCAGTGTATTAAAGGGATGACTAAATGTGTTATCCCTGCCTGGACACATTTGGCAGCCCTTTTCTTACTTAGATCAACACATAGGTTCATGTAAAACTCATAGTCGTGGGAAAATGCCATTTGGGAAATAGGATTTGTAGTCTTCGAGAGACTTTTAAAACAGTTTGGTTGCTTTCCTATTGTGTATTATATAAAGTTGGGGTTTGCTATTAATGCTTGCCGACTAGCTATAGGATCTTATGAGCACATTTCTACCTTTTTTCTCTGCAGGGAGATTGGGTATTAGCAGGGAGGAGCTGTGACGACTCCAAGTTGTTTCATCTCTACATGTATTCCGTCGAATGTGAAAATGTTGGTTTCTCCAAAGATCCACTCTTAACTCATGTTTCTGAGTTTGCCATACTGTTCGGCAATGAATTAGATTCAGAGGTATTCTACTCCTTTAAATCTTCATTAAATTGCAAAATAAGGTTCATAATATGTTTGCTTATTCCTAACAGGTATTATCAATTTCAATGGAATTATTTATAGCTCGGTCTCTAATAACAAAGGCTTCACTTATTTCTAGAGGGCCTATAGATATCAGAAAAACTCAGGTGCCTTTATAATTTCATTTTCAGTGCAACTTGTTTTTCATTTTGCTATGGAAGTATAACCTTTCAAAAACACTGATCTTTATTTCTATGTAGCTGGAAGCGCTTCAGAGCTTTCATGTAAGATTGATGAGCATTGTATTGGATGTGGATGTTGATCCCTCAAATACTCCGTGGGACACTGCAAAGGCATATTTATTTGTTCCGTTGGCTGGAAGTAGATCTGCAGATGCAGTGAATGATATTGACTGGGATATAGTACAGAATGTTACAAAGACTGATGCCTGGAACAATCCCCTTCAGAGAGCTAGGCCAGATGTTTACCTTGGCACTAATGAACGAAGTCTAGGTGGGGACAGAAGGGAATATGGATTTGGAAAATTAAGAAATGGCATGGCCTTTGAGCAGAAATGTCACCCAACCTATGGGATTAGAGGAGCTGTCGCTCAGTTTGATGTGGTAAAAGCATCTGGATTAGCAGCTAAAAGAGAAGCTACTAATTTGCCATGCCAAGTTGATTTAGCAGAAGGCAAGTTGATGATGGCTGATTCCTATATCAAAGCAGAAGATCTAGTTGGAAAAATTGTGACTGCTGCTCACTCTGGAAAGAGGTTCTATGTGGATTCTGTACGCTTCGATATGACTGCAGAGAACTCATTCCCAAGGAAAGAAGGGTACCTTGGTCCTCTGGAGTACAGCTCTTATGCTGATTATTATAAGCAAAAGTATGTCTCCCTGCTGTTAGAAATGTGCTCAGTTACTTTCTTGTGTCCATGCTAACCTCATAGTTCTCATTCTGGTGGGTCCTAGACTCCTAGGTGGGAAAATTGGATTGAGGGATGAAGAAGGGATTTTTCTCTCTTTTCAATAAAAAGAAAAGAGTCCTTTTATTCATGTTATTTTGTGTATTTCCAGTGCTGAAGGTTATATATTTTCTGTATATTTTCTTACCTGCAGAAATATTAAATACATGAGTTACTATAATTATAAATAGTACTAATGTGTGGAGAGTCTCTGAATGCATTGGCGGTGTCCAGTGCTCTAACCTTGTTTTGAATATACTCCTGTCAGTCATTAGTGTTTCTGGGTGGTCGCTTCTCTTCTGCACTTGCAATATGGTGCATTTGTTATTAACACCAAATCAAATTGTAGGTATGGAGTGGATTTGGTGTATAAGCAGCAACCTCTAGTAAGAGCCCGTGGTGTATCTTATTGCAAAAATCTTTTATCTCCACGATTTGAACACTCAGAGGGTATGCAATTTGCAATCTGATTCTACGTTATCTTGTGTAGCGTGATCATTATGTTATGATATCTGAAAAACTGATGAAGTTTTTGTTATAGGTCCTGATGGTCAATCTGAAGATATCCATGAGAAAATATATTATGTTTTTCTCCCTCCTGAGCTCTGTTTTGTACACCCACTTCCTGGATCACTAGTTAGGGGTGCTCAAAGATTGCCATCAATCATGAGAAGGATAGAAAGCATGCTGCTTGCAGTACAGCTTAGGGATGTGATTAATTATCCCGTTCCTGCTACAAAGGTTCTTTCTATTATCTGAAAATATATGTTAGCATTACTTTTGCATTATTACTGATTTGTATGCTTTGTTTTTTCAGATCCTGGAGGCCTTGACTGCAGCATCATGTCAGGAGACTTTCTGTTATGAAAGAGCAGAGCTCTTGGGAGATGCTTATTTAAAATGGGTAGTTAGTAGGTTTCTTTTTCTAAAATATCCTCAGAAACACGAAGGTCAGCTTACTAGAATGAGGCAACAAATGGTAAGCAACATTGTGCTATATCAGTTTGCATTGGAGAAGGGGCTTCAGTCATACATTCAGGCAGATCGCTTCGCTCCATCTAGATGGGCTGCACCTGGAGTACTTCCTGTTTATGACGAGGACGTAAAGGAAGAAGCATCATCCTTTTTTGATGAAGAAATTAATTCTCAGAGTTTCAGAAGAAAGCTTGGTGATGAGTATGAAGAAGAGGAAATGGAAGATGGCGAACTTGAGGGTGATTCTAGCTCATATCGTGTGCTATCTGGAAAAACACTGGCAGATGTTGTGGAAGCACTGATTGGTGTATATTATGTGGAAGGTGGGAAGAATGCTGCTAACCACCTTATGAGATGGACAGGGATTGATATTGATTTTGATTTGAAAGAGATAAATTACTCAATTGTGCCAAAATCTGTCCCAGACAATATACTGAGAACTGTTGATTTTGGTACACTGGAAAGGTCATTGAATATCCAATTCAGTGATAAGGGTTTGTTGGTAGAAGCTATAACCCATGCATCACGTCCATCTTCGGGAGTCTCTTGTTATCAACGGCTAGAATTTGTTGGTGATGCAGTGCTGGATCATCTCATCACAAAGCATCTTTTTTTCACCTACACAGATCTGCCTCCTGGACGCCTTACTGACTTGCGAGCTGCTGCTGTGAATAACGAGAATTTTGCTCGTGTGGCTGTTAAACATAACCTTCACCTACATCTTCGTCATGGATCAAGTGCACTTGAGAAACAGGTACTTACTTACCCTCAGCGTTGCTGTTTACAGAGTAAGTTATGCACATTGCATCCATTTTCTAAACATCTATTGCTTTATCTTGTGGCATTTTCAGATTCGAGATTTTGTGAAAGAGGTTCAGGTTGAACTTTCAAAACCTGGGTTCAACTCTTTTGGCTTAGGGGACTGCAAAGCTCCGAAAGTTCTTGGAGACATTGTAGAATCAATCGCTGGAGCTATCTTCCTTGATAGTGGATGTAATACTGCAAATGTCTGGAAGGTTAGGATCCTTTATTTGTACATAAGATCTCCAGAAAAGGATGGCCTTTTTTTAACTCTTAAAATGAATTGCCAAGTAGAAGTGAAGTCATAATGTGTTTCGAGGTTCTCATAAGCTCTTAAAAGTCTTACAGTAGAAAATTGTAACTTGTAAAACTTGAAGATTTATTTTATCCTGAGGCTCTAACGCCTTACTATGAGATCATATATGCGGTATCTTATACGCCGGTGCTTTTAAGTTCACTCGAGCACCATCTTTGTGATTTCAGTATCATGGTCTGTTACTTTATTTGAGTACGTATTGAACATAAAATTATGTAATAGGTTTTTCAACCCTTGTTGAACCCAATGGTGACCCCGGAAACGCTCCCCATGCATCCCGTTCGAGAATTACAAGAAAGATGCCAACAACAAGCTGAAGGTCTGGAATATAAAGCCACCCGAAGTGGGAACTTGGCAACTGTGGAAGTATACGTAGATGGTGTTCAGGTTGGGGTTGCTCACAACCCTCAAAAGAAAATGGCGCAGAAACTAGCTGCTCGAAATGCTCTCGAGGCGTTGAAGGAGAAGGAGATGGCCGATGCCATAAAGAAGGAAGAGGATGATGGTAAAGAGAAGAAAAACGGGAGCCAAACTTTTACAAGACAAACCCTGAACGATATCTGTTTACGCAGAAATTGGCCGATGCCCCTATACAAGTAATATAATCATTTCACTAAAGTTTGAAACATTTTTTATTACGACATATCACATGCAGGAAAGGTATCTAACCTAATTTCCTTTTTCATAGGTGTATCAATGAGGGTGGTCCTGCACATGCAAAAAGATTCACATTTTCTGTACGCGTTAATACGTCTGATAAAGGATGGACCGACGAATGCATCGGGGATCCAATGCCAAGTGTCAAGAAGGCGAAGGACTCGGCTGCAGTTCTCCTTCTTGAACTATTGAATAAATGGTACGCATGACGATTCTTTTACACAATGGTAGATTCCTGCTTTAGATGTCTTCGAAAATATCATAAAATTTTCTCAGAGAATCATAGGAACTTCTAACATCATTTATTCGGACATGGCAGCAATTTATTATGAACATTATTTGTGCTGCTTATTATTTTACTCCACATTTATTATTAGTTAGAGACATTTTTTATATGATGAGAAGAGGAGGAAGTGCACATAAAAGTGTTGTCCTGCAATTTATTCTGCTTCTCCGGAGATGAAATTGGGTTTTATTTTGTGTTCTAACACTACTAACATGCAATGTGTGTATACAATGATGTGATTAATCATGTTTCGTGTTAGTGATGTTAGAATACAAGATTAAACATTTTTGCAATTTGTATTAATATAATCTCGTGGATAGAGGGCGGGAAATGTGTAAGGATTGCATCGTAGGGTTTACAGAAATGTCAAACACTTCTTCTATATGTTTTTTTATGTAGAGTATTGGTGAATGTATATGCTCATAATATATTACATGTCTGAATATGGAAACTATTTCCAATAATAATTTAATATTGCTTCAAATTTCATCAATTTTCTTGTTCTTAAGGATAATTATACTCAACAAAAGAATGTCCCACTTTATATTCCCATATTGTCGATAAATGTTGAAGATAAATTCCTTTGTAAGTTAATTTCTCTCAAGTAACTTTTTGTTACATTAATTTATAAAATGAACTAAATTCGATTGTCTGACTAGTGGGACCGAATCAATTATCCACATCACAGCTATTGTGACACTTTAGACAATCCTAAAAAGAGAAGTGATTTTTAAGCTATGATTTTTTATTTTTATTTTTATTTTTATTTGGAAAAGAAGCTATATCAAATCAGATGTTTGTTGATGCTGTGCAGCTTGAATGTTGTATATGGCTTCTGTGGGTCCACGAGTATCCATTCTTTTAATTGCAAATGTAGAATCTTCCTTCTCGAAATCATCAGTCTACGACGAAATTTTTAAATTGAAAAATAAATTAAGATATTCAAAAAATTTAATGTTACACTTGTATGGATATTACACTATCTCAGCTTTCGAATTTCTATCCCTGTCGCATTTCTTTTTGTCTCTCTATCCGTAACCAGTTGGTTATTTTGACAAATTGTTGCTTTTGGATTTAAGGTAGAAATTAAGCTATACGAGTATTTTATTTTTAAATGTTTTTTATGTCACGTGGTATTAAATATTAATAATTTTTTCTAGTAACTTTGAGAGGTAAATTTTTATCTGTAATAGTAGTACTTTTCATGAGAGGTAAATTTTTACCTCAGTTAATACTTTTCATGAGAGATAAATTTTTACCTCAGTTAATACTTTTCATGAGAGGTAAATTTTAATCTGTAATAAAGGGAAAATGTATTCATCTTTTCCTTTAGTCGGGAAGAAACTGAGGTTTGATCCCTGTATATTAATTTTATAATCGGGTCTAGTAAAATAGAAGATGTCTTATAAGTCAAAAAAAAAAAAAGTGAAACAAAATTGTATTCGGCTTTAATTTTAAATTTATGGGTAATGACATTCGGCCACACTGTGGCCAACCACACGCGTAAAAAAAGGAAAGTTGATGGTAAAAATGGAAATAATTATATTTTCCTCTTAGAATTTATGCTTCTCAATAGGATATATTTTTATTTTCAAAACTTATATTACCATTTTTAATTTGTGTGGTCGGCCACAGTGTGGCCGAATATCATTATCCTAAATTTATATAGCACAAGAGCAAAAATGATTTTAATCCATTATAAATAAAAAATAAAAAAAATTCTGGGAGTTGCTAGCTATAGATAAAAAAATTGTATTGAAACAAAATTGTATTGGGGTTTAATTTTTAATTTATTTAGCACAAGAGCAAAAATGATTTTACTCCATTATACACAAAATAAATAGAATTTGTTGGAGTTGCTAGCTGTAGATAATAAATTGTATCGAAACAAAATTGTATTGGGCTTTTTTTTTTTTTTTTTTTAAACTTATATAGCACAAGAGCTGATTTTACTCCATTATAAAAAAAATAAATAGAATTTCTGGGAGTTGCTAGCTATACTCCATTTAAAAAAAATAAATAGAATTTCTGGGAGTTGCTAGGTATAGATAAATAAATTTAGTCGACATTTTGCCAATACACATTTATACATTATATAATACATAATATTATATAGTATATTTAATAATATTAGATGTGGCTAGCATGAACATTACATCTATTATTTTCTTATATGGAGAGGGCAGCGGCTATTAGTAAATTATCATGATTTAGAGATATATAGTTAGCAGCAATTACCTAAAAAACTCGGTTTTCGGACCCCTCGTACAGATATTTTATTTTCATATTGGTAAATTATTTATAAGAATCAAATATATATTTGTGGATATATTATTTTTCTAATTTTAATAAATGGATTGTCTCGCAAGAAATGTATCTCTGTTTTTTTTTACAAGGCAAGAAATGTATCTCAATTTGAAGAAAATCTTAACAAATCACATAATTATGATTTAATTCGCATCATTACTAATTTAAGTAGAACCGCAAATCCGACTCAAAGTTTGAATTCCTATTCTGGTTACCAAATATTAATTTACTTTATTTAGTGATCGGAAAAGAAAATATTGAATCTTGGTAAAATATTAATTCTAACACACATAACATGGTTAGCCGTATATCTCACACGCACTACACAGTCAATGCAGACGACCGCATTATATAAAATCCCTATAAACTACAAAAGTCAAAATCGTAAAATTAAGCGAAAATAAATATTAAAAATAAAAAAATCAAAGGGAAAAATGATTACCTCTAAAAATTAAAATGCTTCGATTGTGACCAACAAAACCGTGAAGGCGATGACGTGGCACCATATAAAATCATAGAACTCTTTCCAAACGTCATAAAATATCTGCGAAATCAAACAGAGAGAACATATAAGAATTACTCGAACATATAAGAATTACTCCAATATATTTCAAAATCCTAAAAAGGGACAAATAAATTAATATTTTCATAGGGGAAATAAATTAAAGTATACATTAAAATCGTAAAAAGGGAGAAATAAATTAAATATCGAAATATAAATAAAAAGGTGACAGTCACCGAAGCTCCCAAGTTGCTCGGCAACTCAATAGGTCACAAAAACCATGAGAAAAAACACTCGAGCAGCCGCCTTATTTAACCCTTCCTCTGTTTCATACTTTCTTTAATTATTCATTTTTCAGAATTAAAATGTTCGATTCTTGATTCATTCCCCTCCTCTGTTAGTGTTGAATGTTGTTGGGTTGATTCTTCTGGGCTGTAAAGAACACTGTTTTAGGTACTTTTTTTTCTCATTCATTGACTTTTCTTGCTTTATTTGAATGATAAAGTTTGCATCTTTGAGTTTGTGGCGGATGTTTCTTAATTTTAAAGGCGAGTTTAACATACTGTGAGGTGTTTCTTGGTGCTTTGGTAATGCGGGCTTATGTTGGTTTTGATTCTTTTGTGTTGTTTCGGTGATTCAGAGATTGTGTTTTTCTCATTGTTCTAGTTTGTTCGTTTCATAGTGTTGTGATTTTGGATTGTGTTAGTGAATTTGAAAGTTTCCTTTTTGATGGTTTTTTTTTATTGTTTTGGGATGAGGGTTGTTCTTTGTTTGAATAGAATTGGTAAAGATTGTAACTTTTTTTTTTTTTTTTTTTTTTTTTTTAGAACATAAAGATTGTAACTTGATGTGATGAATATAACGTTGTTTTTTAGGTTTGGGATGTTGGTTTGTGTGAATGATGATTTTTTTTACTTCAAGCTTTTTTTTTGTGAAGCTAAATCATCTTCACGTTGAGCTCTTTTGATTTGTTCGTATTTTTTAAGTGCATTTCTAGAGCTTTTCCTTAGGCCTATTTGGTATTATGTTTCTTGGTCTGGGAAAAATTTAATTTCTTTCTTCTGAGAGTTTTAACATCAGTTTATAAAGAACTGCAAAATTTTATAATTAAAGTGAAATTGTAGCATGAACTATGTGTTGGTCACAGTTTTCATAATGATCTTGCCTTCTCTTCTGTATTTTTTGGCTTTCTAATTGTGGTTTCAAGAGTGGGTTAAGATGAAATGCATGGGATTATCTTTTGTTCTCATGGTTACTCCAGGACTTTAACTAAGTGTTGGTAAATTTCCGTTATAGTATGAGTTGTTTTTGCCTCCGATAATCCTATTGCTACGAAACTCGTGTCTGTCTTTGTTATAAAATTTCGTCTTGTGTATGAACCTAGCAACTACGTTTTAGTTTCACAACCCGCTCTCTCTATAAATGCTTGATTTATAATTTTTGAATATAAGAATTAATCAGATGGAAGCTTTCAATGCTTTTCTTTAAGCTCTTCTATATGGAAAGGCAACAGGACAGACATAATCTAAATTGTTTCACTTTTTGACCAAAGAGTTGTACTTTATTGGTTGGTTAATGCGACTTTATCAGCTCTTTTAAGATTAATGGTTTTCCTTGTGTCCACCTATTGGTAGTAGATGTTCTCATTGTGCCATCGCTGGTGCTGCTCTTTCAATTTTGTGCTTTTGGTAAACGTTTTGTTTCCATTGATCTTGAGCAGTGTAGAGGTATAGAAGAAATTTTGTAGTTTATTTTCTGGATGGATTTTTACGCATTTTCACTTATATTTTTTTCTTGTTAGGATTATGCACAACTTTTTTCTTGCATTTCTTGGTATAATCATATTTGTTCCGACACTGTGAATGTTGCATGATTTGATGGCTGTTGCTGCGTTTAAATAAACTTCTTTTACACTACGACAATTCATTTGAGTTTGATGTTCTATTTTTATATTTTACAGACAATGATCCGCGCAAAGCATCTTGGTAACTTATCCCAGACTGCCAGATCCTTCTTCCTAGGTGGATCAAGATGTAGCGCGGCAGATGGAAGTTCATGCACTTGCTCGGAAGACGAGACGTGCATGTCTAGAAGGTCCCTGAGAGCAAACGTCCAACACTTGCAAGCACCATCCTCGTTATTGTCAAAAGCTTCAGTAGCTGTAGGTTCGCTGACTTCTGTTGATGCAGTAAAAGAAGCGAATACTAAAAAACAGGATAACGGCTCAATAGGAATAGCTGCATCCCACACATCAGAAAGAGCAAGCTCGGTTAGTTATGCAGATGACGTTGATGCTCATTCATCATCTCCTATAGGAGATCAGTTTGTTAAGGTAGGTATGGCAGCAGTAGGTGTTCTATCCGACTTAGTAAATTATAGAATCCCTATGACAGATGGGAGTGCATTGGTCGCCCCATCCTCGAACTCTGTGATTGAACGAACAAAGCAAGTTTCTATTATCAGACCTGCAAATATCAAGACTTCTAGAAAAGACAGAGTATATGTAAAACCCTCTGCTGCTGCACCGGTATACGGTTCAAATTTTACGAGCGTCCCCGACGTTGCTAAAGGCAGAGTTGATAAATCAGTAGCAAAGGGGGTAGAGAATGAGTCAAATAGTGAATCGAAAAATTTTGTCGAAAGTCACGAATTCTCCTCAGAGTCCCGTGATAGAAGAAGGCCAATTCCTCAAAAATCAAGATCTTACTCGAGCCACGTTGTGCCAGATACACAGTCGGAGGGGAAGTTTGGAGATAACAACAACTTGGATGGGTTTGCAAAGGCAATGAGACAGACAAAAGTTACGAGCGGAGCAGCCCCGATGGCTAGGCAGTTCTCTGTTGTTGAAAGTGCCTCTCGCATTTTGCATCAGTTCAAATGGAGCCCTGCTTCAGAGGACGCTCTCGACAAGCTCAATTGTACACTTGATCCTTACCAGGCGAATCAAATACTTAAGCAGCTTCAAGATCATAGAGTGGCTCTCGGGTTTTTCTACTGGCTGAAACGGAAACCTGGGTTCAAGCACGATGGACACACATACACCACTATGGTTGGTATCCTTGGCCGTGCCAGAGAGTTTGGCGCCATCAACAAATTGCTCGGCCAGATGATCAGTGATGGATGCAAGCCAAATATTGTTACTTATAATCGTCTCATTCACAGTTACGGCAGAGCTAATTACTTGAGCGAAGCCATCGGTGTTTTCAATCAGATGCAAAAGGTGGGTGTTGAACCTGATCGTGTGACATATTGTACACTCATCGACATCCATGCAAAATCTGGGTATCTCGATGTCGCAATTGATATGTATCAAAGGATGCAAGAAGCTGGACTTTCTCCTGATACATTCACTTACAGTGTAATCATCAATTGTCTGGGGAAAGCCGGCCATTTACCTGCGGCCCACAAACTGTTCTGTGAGATGGTTAATCAGGGCTGCGTCCCTAACCTCGTGACCTACAACATCATGATTGCTCTACATGCGAAAGCTAGGAATTACCAGAATTCGTTACAGCTTTATCGTGACATGCAGAGTGCTGGCTTTGAGCCTGACAAAGTGACTTACAGTATCATTATGGAGGTTCTTGGCCACTGTGGCCATCTTGATGAAGCTGAGGCTGTTTTTGCGGAGATGAAAAGAAAGAACTGGATCCCTGATGAGCCTGTTTACGGCCTTCTTGTCGACTTGTGGGGGAAATCTGGCAACGTCGAGAAGGCTTGGGAGTGGTATCGAGCTATGCTTAGTGCAGGCTTATGCCCTAATGTCCCCACTTGCAATTCTCTGCTCAGTGCTTTCCTTAGGGTACACCGTCTCCGTGATGCGTACGAATTGCTCCAAAGCATGGTCAGTTTAGGTCTGAATCCTTCTCTACAGACATACACTCTGCTCCTCAGTTGTTGCACCGACGCGCAAACACCGTATGACATGGCATTTTGTTGTGAGCTCATGACTGCGTCCGGCCACCCGGCACATTCGTTCTTGCTCTCGTTGCCGGCTCCTGGGCCGGATGGACAGAATGTCCGTGACCATGTCAGCCACTTCCTCGACATGATGCACAGCGAAGATAGGGAGAGTAAACGGGGACTTGTGGATGCTGTCATCGATTTCTTCCACAAGACGGGGCTAAAGGAGGAAGCTGGCTCCGTGTGGGAGGTTGCAGCGCAGAAGAATGTCTATCCGGATGCAGTAAGGCAGAAGAGTTCTTGTTATTGGCTCATAAACCTTCATGTGATGTCTGATGGAACTGCTGTAACTGCACTATCGAGAACCCTAGCTTGGTTTCGCAAGGAAATGCTCGTCTCTGGGATCTGCCCTGGCCGTATTGATATTGTAACGGGGTGGGGGAGACGGAGTAGGGTCACAGGAACATCCATGGTGAGGCAGGCAGTTCAAGAACTGCTGAACATGTTCAGATTTCCTTTCTTCACTGAAAATGGTAACTCGGGCTGCTTTGTCGGGTGCGGAGAGCCTCTCAACCGATGGTTGCTCCAGTCTTATGTCGAGCGAATGCATTTGCTGTAGTGCAGCGGCAAGCCTTGGTGAGTTTTGCGTTCTTTTTGTCGTCGGAGAGAGACGGGGTTGTCCTCGGACAGGCGTTAGCGTGTAAGGATCTTCGGTATGTGTAGCTAAATTTGAATGATTTTGAGGCTATAGTTATTATTATCAGAATCTTTGCCAACTTTGTGTTGATATTGTATTAATGTTGTAGTTTTTCTTCGTTTCTGTGTTGCTTTCTGATTGAAATGCTGTTAGCTTCAACTTCTCTGATGAATTTTTTATGCTCTTGTACGGATTGAAGTTTTTGTCAATATTAATTCACAGTTGGCAATTGTCCGAAGGGTAATGATATTCGGCCACACTGTGGCCAGCCACACGAGCTAAAAATAGTAATATATGTTTTTAAAATGGAAATATACCCTAATTGAGAAGCATAAACTCTAAAGAGGAAATATGATTATTTCCATTTTTATAGTCAACTTTCCTTTTTTTTACGCGTGTGGCCGGCCACAGTGTGGCCGGATATCTTTATTCTTGTCGGAAATGTTTATCTATCTCTGATGGAAATCTTTTATAATAATACTGACCTTCAGTTGGTCTCAATATATTATTCGACTTATTTATCAATATTATATACTGCTATGTTTCTAAAAGTATCCAATTAATGATTTGTAGTTCAATGTTATGATATACCCATTTTGACTTTAGGATTAGTAATTATAATTAATCTTATTAACTAGTGAATACATGTATGTTCTCAAAAAAAATAAAAAAAAATAAATTGTTACTCGTAGGAACCAATTATTTTTTGTCATCTGTTACTCTAGCATATAGGTCTTATAAAACAACTAAGGATAGTTGATATGCAAGAATGAAATGACAAGAATGAAATGATCATTCCTATTCATTTCTTATGCTACGATTGATTTGTTTTATTCATAAGAAATGATCATTCCTCATGGAATAATTCCATGAGCATGAGATAGTCATTCCTCCCATCTTAGAGAATGAGTTATTATTATTATTATTATTATTATTATTATTATTATTATTATTATTATTATTATTATTATTATTATTATTATTAAAATAAATATTGTTTATAATTTTATTATTCTATTATAACTATTATTAAACTAATTAATAATTGCAATAAAATTAATTTATAAAATAATGATAATTCCATTCCCTTTAAATTTCATTCATGTCACTAATCACGAAATGTGTATGAATTTTATTATAACATATAAAGAATCATGATCATTATTGTATCCCATGATCTTAAAATTATGTATTTTGTTTGTTACTTTATTATATTTTTTATTTTTATTTTTGGATGGTGTAAAATATATAGTTAATTTATCATTTATACATATAAAAAACTATTACCTACAACTTTGTAAAAAGTTAAGCAATCCTATAAATTATTTCTAGGTGTAAGATAATATTTCGCAGTTATTAGAAAAATGAAATAAAAAATTGAAAAATTTAGAAAGTAAAAGAAAAGTGCACATATGAATATGTAAGAGTAGTTTAGAATGAAAAAAATATAGAATTCTTCTTTTGATATTAAAAAAAAAAAAAAAAGGAAAAAAAGGTAATCACAATCGCACATGAATGATGAATTTAGCAATCGAATAACGAACCGCTAATGCAGTAGTATAAATAGGTTTAATGCTAAGTGAATGACGTGGCAAAAAATCATCACATACCTCCAATTATAAGAAAACTACATGCAAAATAAAATGCAATAAATTACCTAATACGATGAAATTATTAAATGAATGATGGATGGACTTATTTTGATTTGTGACATAATAATGAAAGTATACTTTTCAGATTTGTTGGGTAATTATTTCATGCTCTGGCAGAAAATATTGCTGATAGTAATTGTTGAGTCACAACAAGCATATCTGCGAATGAAATGCCAATGACTTTCAAAGTTAATTCAAAATCACCAATGAATTGGGGGTACAGCTCGATGCAATCATGGGATATTCCGCAGCCTATGAATGTAAAGGGTTAGGGATGAAGCCAGTAAAGGCCAATGCGCTTCCTCAAAAAAATTATCAGTTTGTTTTGTGGCGGATTCAAGGGCAATCCAAGTTTGATATTCATTTTTAAGAGGAAATGCACCCATATGTCATTAGTTTAAAGGTAATATAAAAGAAAATCACTAGTTCAAATTTTATCAATTTTTTATATATATTTACTTTTTGGACATTTATACCCTTATATTTTATAGTTTATTTCATCCTAGTACACTCTCTCTTCTACTTTTTCACTTTTATTTTTTTCTCTCTCTTCTTTCCTCATCTCACGTGTTTCTCTCTTTTTTTTCTTTCTCTCTCTCTTCTTCCTCCCTCAACTTCTCACCGATCGAAGGCTTCAACTCGTTTTTCGTCGTCGTCGTGCTCGATTTTTGTCTGCAAGTTGCTTCATCGTCGTCGTCGTCTCTCTCTCTTGTGATTTTTCTGCGATTTTGCTGCAATTTGGCTGCGATTTTGCTGCATTTTTGCTGAATTTTGCTGTTTTTTTTCTGCAATTTTGCTGCGTTTTTGCGCGATTTGTTGCGATTTGGCTGTGATTTATTCTTAGATATTCGTTTAAAAAGTGTTACGTGTATTCGATTTTTTCCGACGATGTTTGGTTGTGGCGACAAAGCTATGGAGGTAATTTTCCGGCAGTATGCATTCTGATTTTCGATTTTGATTTCTGGTTTGAGTTGGTACGTTTTTGTAATTGCGTACTGGTGTGTACCAAGTGAACTTGGTACATAGTACGTATTGATAAATACGTACTGCGTACCTTAATTTGTTTTCTTGGTACGCATTACGTATTTACGAATACGTACCAAGTTTACTTGATACTCAATACGTATTTACTACTACGTACCAAGTTTACTTAGTATGAAGTACGTATTTAGAAATACGTACCGTGTACCTTAATTTTTTTACTTGGTATGCATTGCGTATTTACCATTGCGTACCAAGTTTACTGGGTACACAGTACATATTTAGAAATGCGTATTGCGTACCTTAATTTGTTTTCTTGATACGCAGTACATATTTTTAATGCGTACCAAGTTTCATCTATATATTATGATGCAAGTTTAATCTTTTGTCGTTCCGATTTCAGATCTGTATTAGTTGGTATGTTTTTGTAAGTTCGTACTGGATTGCGTACCTGCTTACCATGTTCTGTTGTGCAAACTTGGTACGCAGTTACAATTGCGTACCAGGTGTACCACAACAGAATTTGATGAGCAGGTACAAAATGGTCAATGCGTACCTGCGTACCAAGTTCTAATGTGGTACACCTGGTGCGCAGTTACAATTGCGTACCAAGTTTGCATAGTAGAACTTGATAAGCAAGTACACATTGACCAATGCGTACCTGGTTACCAGTTCTGATGTGGTACACTTGGTACGCAGTTACGATTGCGTACCAAATATGCTTTCGACGAAGTATTAATTTATTAGACTACCTGCAGTGGTAGTGTCTCTAAGGGGTGTCTCTAAGGATTTTTTGGAGATAGTGACAGTGAGCTGCAGTGGGGCTGTCTCTAAGGGGTGTCTCTAAGGATTTTCTGAATTTCTATTTTGCATTATTTTTAATAAGAAAAATTGAAATTTTCATTAATTTAAACAGATAACTAGTACAATACATTAATTGAAATAAAACAAATAAAAACATTACATTAATTGAAATAAAAAAAATAAAAAACATCCTACTCGTCAACTGCTCCAAATCGGCTCCAAAGATGCTCGATCAAATCATTTGTGAGCTGATGGTGCCTCCTCACATCTCTTAATGCGGCGTCCCGTTTGATGAAATTCTTCCATGATTGCGGGTAGGGGACATGAGTAACATTACTACTCGGCGTTGTTTCTGTGTCCTCTTTCCAGTTCTCGGCCTCCTCCCTCTCGTCTTCAATGATCATGTTGTGCAAAATAATGCACGCAAACATGATGTTGCGGAGGTGCGGTACGTACCAGCCCCGCACCGGGTTCCGGATAATTCCCCAACGGGCCTGAAGAACACCAAATGCCCGTTCGATATCCTTCCTCGCCGCTTCCTGCATCTTCTTGAAGCGCACCGCCTTGTCATCCGTTGCAATCGGAGGAGCCTTGATCAGAGCAGCCCAATCCGGGTAGATCCCATCGGTTAAGTAGTAACCGCCGTCGTAGGGCTTTTCGTTCACTGTGTACTTGCACGGCGGAGCACGTTCTTCAAGCACGTCCGAAAATATGGGCGACTGATTGAGGACGTTGATATCGTTGTTGGAGCCGGCTACTCCAAAAAAGGCGTGCCAGATCCATAAGTCTTGAGACGCCACCGCCTCAAGAATCAAGGAAGGCACGCCTATATCTCCTCGAGTGTAGGCAGCCGACCACGCCTTCGGACAATTCCTCCACGCCCAGTGCATGCAGTCCAGGCTACCGAGCATCCCCGGAAAGCCGTGCCGCTCCTCGTGCATCCGCAGCAGCCGAATCGTGTCTTGTGCGTTTGGCCTCCTCAAATACATGTCACCGAATAGGTCGATGACACCTCGGCAGAACTTCCAGAGGCAAAGACGGCCGGTGCTATCGCCGATCTTCAAGTATTCGTCGAAAACATTCGGCGCTCCACCGGTGGCTAGTTGGCGAATGGCCATTGTGCACTTTTGCACCGACGTGAGGCCCCATTTGCCGGTTGCATCTTGCTTGTGCTAGAAATATCTTACATTCTGCTCCAACGCCTCGCAAATCCTCAAGAACAGATGCTTGTGCATCCGAAAACGCCGGCGAAAAAAAGTTGGCCCGTACGTCGGGTTGTCGTTGAAATAATCGGCCATCAACTGCTGCAGGGCCGCCTCCCGATCGCGGTTTACGACCGACCTCTTTGCCTTCTTTTTTTTCTTTTTGGCGATGAGCCGAGCCCCAGCAGCTTGGAGGTTGGTCACCATCGACATAACCTCGTCGTCGGTGCCATGGGAAGAGTAGCCGGTTGAGGAGTCGGACGACGAAGACATTTTTTTTTTTTGCAAGAAATTTGAGCGAAAATTAGAGAGAAAAAGAGGAGGAAGATGAATTTGGTGTGGAATAATTTGTGGTATGGAGGTTGGTATTTATAGGGATGAATTGCAAAAAACAAAAAAAATGAAAAATCGACTATATAGCCGTTTGAATTTTTTGCCCGTTGGATATTACCATTTCTGCCATTTTTTATTTTTTATTTTATTTTTGGCGCGTGCAATGCACGCGCCTGTTAAAAAAAAAAATCGGAAACACGTGAAGGCCACGCGCCATCTCGAGACTGTCTCGTCGCGACGAGACGGTCTCGAGCTCCGCCCTCCTGCATCGGGGTGTCTTGAGACCGGCGACGAGACACCCGCTGTGGACCGTCTTAGGCATTTTCAGGTTTAAGAAGGAATCCTCTTTGTCATATGTGCATTAATATTATTCTACTGCGACGTGGCGCGAGATTTATGTTGCTGATGTGATGCCTATTCCGGATAAAGATTCGTAGTGTGTGCCGGTCATACTCGCCTTACATGTCAAGATCCACATAAATTTGGTTGATAATTTTTGTGTTATGGACATGTATTGAATTCGATTATAAACTTACTGTTTGTTACTGTTTTTATTTTGAATATTTAATTGTTTTTAATTGTGCTATTGATTGGTCTGTTTTTATGCATTTCGTACTAAATATTATTGTAAGGATTGATACGTTTTTATATATGTTGTACATGATATATTAGTAAATATTGGTGCGTTTTTCAGAATTGCTTACTGTTGGGAAATTTAAGTAAAAGTTTTGATTGATTCCAAAACCAACTGACCCCAACCGAGTAGATGTTGCCATAACCTAATGTTAGTAGTTAGGCTGGCTGTTTGAGCATTGTTAAGATTTTATCTTTACAGGTCTCCACCTGAAGACGACAACAAGGCTTCACTCGGATAGAACATCAGGTGTAAGAAAAACCTGAGCATTCAAGTTTCAGAACAACAGTTAAGCATTCAAAGCAGGAAGATGCCAAAGTCAACTAAGTGTTCAAAGGGAAGATGCAAGAGAACATCAGTTGTAAGGAAGACAACTGAGCGTTCGGAGCCAACTGATCAGATACAAGAAAGACAACTGAGCGTTCAGATTCAGAACATCAGTTGTAGGACTCGACCAAAGAAGATCCACAGCATGAAGTTCAAAGTCAGCTGAGAGTTCAACTGTTCCTACTCAGACAGAAGCATTCAGATAGAACATCAGCTGAAAACCAATCAGATGAAGATCAAACGACTCAACCGACTATCAAATGTTGGAGGTCAAAGGTTAAGATTTGAATTTCAAACAAGGAAGTCACGTGAAGGTTTGACTCTCTGTCATTACCTCATTTGGCCCAACACAAGGTTGTCTCAGATGGAAAGCAGAAGCACTCAGTTGCCAAATACGGAAAGTCTGCAGAGATGAGAGACAAGCCATCGCTTTCAAAGAACAGAGATCAACGGCTCATCCAACGGCTAGTTGATTCTCTCCGCCTATAAATAGAGGCCTTCATTCATTCACCAAGACAACGGGTGAGAACGAGACAGACAAGAGCAAAGAGATAGACGAGCAAACATCACCATGTGAGAGTTCATATCGCATAAGAGCTAAATTGCATTCAAATTCTAAGAACATCATTAGTTGAGAGTTCTAGAGTGTTAGATTCTGTCTTCGTTTGTTTTCGATCCAACCTTGAGAACATCACTAGTTGAGAGTTCGTAGAGTGTTGGATCATAGCTCACTTCTTGTTCAAGCTATTAGTTGGAACCCCACCCTTTCACACATCCTCTCAAAAGGATTGTTAGGACCCTACTCTTCCCGTAATTGAGTAGATAGGTTTGATAAGTACCCGTAAACTTATCTGTAAGGTTGATAAGTACCCGTAAACTTATCTCAACGGTTGCAAAGCCCGCGTAAGCTTTGTGGTTTGTCCAGAAGAACTTGGACTGAGTTGTGTGGACTCACAACTCCCCGTGGACGTAGGAGTTCTCTCCAAACCACGTAAATTCTTGTGTGTTGTGTTTATTTTTCAGTTACTTATAGCATATTCAACTGACTATCTAACCTGCATACAAACTGCATCTTTCCATATCAACTGACTTGGTTATTGACCAATCTTGCATAAAAGCGTGAGTTATAGTTTTACGAGTTGTTATTTTCCACCACATTCCGCACAACACCACTCTTCCAACTGAGCTTGCTTACTCGGTTGTGAATCCAGCTGAGTCATTTTCACTCGGTTGTTGATTTTTCAAGAGTTGTTTCAAAAAGTTTTATCTGGTGTATTCCCCCCCCCCCCCCATACACCAGAACTCGTATCGGGACCATCAAGTGGTATCAGAGCAGTGGTTCAAAAGACTGTTGACTCTGTTTCACAAGGTGTGAATTCGAGGTGTTTTCTTCAGTGGTCAACTGAACAGATCTCTTTATCACGCTAGTGCATATCTGCTTGCATTTTTCTTCTGTTGTTGTGTGCAGATGGATGTTAAAGATAAGATCGTGGTCATGTTCTCGGTTGTGAACTATACATCCTGGAGAACTCGGATGAAGAAGATCCTACTATCGAAGCATCATCGAATGCAACAAGTACTCATATCCGGACCAATCATCATCAGAGAGAGAGTCACTCACACTCCTACAAATCCCAATGATGGGGATGCAACTGTGGAGTTAGTTGAGAAGAAGCCAGAAGACTTCACTTCAGAGGAAGCTAAAGTGAGCCAACTGGACATCTAGGCTCAGAGCACAATCATGTCCACAATTGGACAAGACTATCTCCCTTGGATAGAAGAGTGCGAAACCGCTAAAGAGATGTGGGATATCTTGGCATCTCTGAGTGAAGGAAGCGACGAAACAAAGGAGAACAAGTTCTCACATGCCTGTCAAGACTTTGACAACTTCTGTCTGAGAACTGATGAAACCATTGATCAGTTAGAGCTCCGGTTCATGGACATCATCAGAAAGATTCAGTCCATCCGAAGAGGAAAATATACTTTGAGAGAAATCAACCTCAAAGTATTACAAGCTCTACCAGCTGAGTGGGATACCTTCACCAATATCCATGAGAGCCGAGCTGACCTTGGTGAGATGAGAACTGAAAGATTGTTCTCAATTCTGAAGGGAAATGAGTACAAGGTGAACCGACGAAGGTCAACACAGTCCTCGGTTCAGACGAGTCGACATGAGGATGTTGGTTCAGCCACAAAGTCAGTAGCGCTCCGAGCTGACTATTCAAAGCCGCGAACATCAAGGCCAACAAGATCTGCAGATACAGCTACGAAGGAGCCAAGCAGAGAAGAGCTGCAACAGAATATAGCCGCCATGTCAAAGAAGCTAGCTGACATGGATACTCGATTCGGAAAATACAAGAGATTCTACAAATCCAACCGAACTCGAGATAACTCAAAGCCTGTGAACAACGGTTGCTTTGAATGCGGCAAAGAGGGACATTTCAAAGCAGATTGTCCAGACCTCTCGAAGAAAGAGAGAGAAGCGTTGAGGGCCAAGCAAACTGGAAAGAACAAGGCCATGGTTGCAGAAGAAGCAGCTGACGACATGGACATCTTCACCGACACTGAAGATGAGGATGAGCTGACTTCCACCAACAACGCTATTGGTCAGGATCAATGCCTCATGGCACTTGGAACCGACCAGGATGATACTGAGGAACACTCTAGTCCTTCTAATTTAAATTCTTCCAATATTTCTAACATGCAGGAAAAACTGGATGAAGAGTTGGAACCCTCCTGGAGTGACTTTCAAGAACTCAGTGAGGAACTACATTAGCAATCGGTTGAGTTTAAGAGTCTTCAAGGACAGTTCACCAAACTTGTAGAATCCTTAACCAAAAAGGACGATCTGATTAAGAGTCAAACTGAAGAGATTGATAATCTCAAAAATCAACTGAATGCGGCCAACCGAACTAATGCTCCAACCGATGAGGAGTTGAAGAAGCAAATCCAGGAGCAGCATGATCAGTTAAAAAAGCAAGAGGCTCAGATCGACCAGCTGATAAAGAAGTCAGACGGACAGACCGAGCATATAGCTGTTCTCCTTAAAGAGTTGCAAACTGAGAAGGATAACTTGATAAAGCTATATCAGTCATCCAAGATCATCGAGAATCTCATCAGTTACAGCCGACAGATGGATGACGTGTCAAGACTCGGTTATGATGTGATCAAGGATACTGGAATTCCTCCAACAACTTTTGTCAAGGCGGTGGATGTCACGGTTGCCAAACCTGACACAGTTGAGTCTGCAACTCCGCAAAGTAATCCAACCTCCACCTCTCAGCAAGCTCAACCGACCAAGGGAACCACAACTGAGAAAGGAAAATGAGCAGTGGATGGAGGACAGAACATTCCATCGGTTGGGACATCAACCGAGGGAGAATGTTCCAAGTCTCAGAAGAGGAATCAGAGGCGTCGGAGATACAATCGAAACCGAACTCAGAACCGACCTCTGAATCAACCTCAGAGCCAATCTCAGAAAGAATGGAACAGACCGCAGAACCGACAAGGATCCAACCATCCGAATCAACAACGGTTCCATCATCAGTTCAACCAGAGGTTTCAACCAAGTCAACCGATGAGGAACAGTTCGAACAACTGGAGATATTCATGCCACAACATGAACCAACAACAGGGCATGAACAGCTATCGACAACATTCAGGAAGATGAAATCAGAATCAGCCACAAAGATTCCAACATGGCGTCCGACCTCATCGACAAAACCAACAGGATAAAAAGCGCCATCAAAACAAGGGGAAAGCCTCTCCTCCTAAAGCTCACAATGGGAGAAATCCATCTCCTTCCAAGAAACAGAACATCACTACTAACAACAAGCCTAAGGATAACCGAGGTGTTGTTATAGTTGATGATGAAGGAAAAGTGATCTGGAATGATAAATCTATCCGAGTATACAGGGAAAAACGACCCACAGTTCAAAGGGAAACTGGTTCTAACCCTCCAGGACCCAACTAAAATTGGGGACCTAAACGAGTTTCTCTTTGCAGGTACAGGAGAAATAGATGAGGAAGAACAAGGCATCACGAACCATGTGGGTGATGGATAGTGGATGCTCGAAACACATGACAAATCTGAAGGATTTGCTTGGGAGTTTCGTGGAGAAAGAAGGACCATCAGTTACCTTTGGTGACAACTCAAAAGGTCACACCAGAGGCTACGGTACCCTTGAAACCAATCACGTGTCGATTTCAAATGTTTCATATGTTGATGGATTGAAGCATAACTTGCTCTCCATCAGCCAATTATGTGATAATGGTTTCTCTGTCAAGTTTGATGCACAGGGATGCAGGGTTAAAAATGTCGGATCAAAGCAGGTCATATTGTTGGGAAATCGATCCCCAATCGGGAATGTCTACTATGCTGACTGGAATAGTAGTCCTCCTGACACCTGCCTCTTATCAAAGAGCAGTTCAGATGTGAGCTAGCTGTGGCACAAAAGGCTCAACCATCTGAATTTCAAGACTATGAACCGACTTGCCAGACAAGAACATGCAAAAGGCATACCAAACCGAGTGTTTTCAACAACACATATCTGCAGTGCATGCCAGTTGGGAAAGCTCACTAGATCCTCCTTCTGGTTGAAATCAACTCCCTCAACCGACCGAGTGTTACAGCTAATCCACATGGATCTCTTCGGGTCAGTTACACCAAAAAGCATGAATGGTAACAAGTATACCCTTGTTGTAACTGATGATTATTCCAGATACACGTGGACCATTTTCATGCGTCACAAGAGTGAAACCCGAGATGAGCTACCCAAGTTGATGGATCGGATATCAAACCAACAAGAAATAAAAATCATTTCTATCCGATCAGATCGCGGAACCGAGTTTCTGAATGAAACCATCATCGAGTACTGTGAGAAGCATAGAATTACTCATTAAATATCAGCTGCGCGTACTCCTCAACAGAATGGAGTAGCTGAGCGAAGGAACCGAACGCTGAAGGATGCAACTACTTCCATGTTGACAAGCTCAGCTCTGCCAAAGAGATTTTGGGCTGAGGCCATCAACACAGCCTGCTACACCCAGAATCGGTCTCTTCTAACCAAGCGGTTGGGAAAGACACCATACGAGCTATGGAGACGCAGGAAGCCAGATATTTCATATTTTCGCGTTTTTAGTTCTAAGTGTTATATTCACAACAATGGGAAGACTCAATTGAAAACTTTTGATGCCAAAGCTTCGAAGGGCATATTTCTCAGATATACCGCTCGAATCAAGGCTTATAGAGTTTTCAACAATAGCTCTCGTGTTGTGGAGATAACACCTCATGTTAGTTTTGATGAATCTATCTTTGAGTGCAGGGAACAGGCTAAAGGACAACAGGCTAATCCACAAATTCCACCAGCTCTCACCAGATCGCAGGCTCTAAGGGAAAAGAATCTAGCTGAACCATTGGTATGGGCAACCGAGGATGATGATCCATATTCCTCTGAAGATGAATGTGAAGACCCCAGCTCATCTCAAGGGGGAACTTCAGCTGATGTCACTCCAACTGCATCAGCATCCGAAACCCAACCGAGCCCGGTTCAAAATATTGTCAATGTTGAGGATCCAGACTCAACAACTGATCAATCTTCAGTTCTGAAGATTCCAGCATCTCCCACAGCTCAGGATTCACCATCAGTTGAAATCTCGGAACATCCAATGTTGGAAGAAGAAGGAAGACGCAACAGAAGATGGTATGAAGATCATTCCACTGATAATATCATCGGGGATCCAATCGAAGGTGTGCGTACAAGGAGCAGAGTTGCAAATCCAGATTCAACCGAGGAAGATTCCAACGCTTCTGCCCAATATGCTGAGGAGTTGGCAGTTCTTGAGGAATTCGAGCAAGCTGGAGATATTGCCATGATTTCTTGCTTCATGGCTGATGTGCCAGAACCGAAGAATGTTGTGGAAGCTCTCAACTGTGTTCACTGGACAACAGCCATGCAAGAAGAGCTGAATGAATTTCTACGCAACTGTGTCTGGGAGTTGGTAGAAAGACCAAATGGTGTCAAAGTCATTGGATTAAAGTGGATTTTCAAGAACAAGAGAGACGCCATTGGATTCATCGTGAGGAACAAGGCAAGGTTGGTAGCTCAGGGTTAAAGCCAACAAGAAGGAATCGATTTTGAGGACTCCTTCACGCCAGTTGCAAGGCTGGAAGCCATCCGGATATTTCTAGCCTATGCTGCATTTCACAAGTTCAAGGTCTATCAGATGGATGTGAAGTGTGCCTTCCTAAAAGGTGATATCAAGGAAGATGTATATGTTGAACAACCTCCCGGTTTTGAGACTGGAGATGGAAGAGTGTACAAGTTGAAGAAAGCAATCTATGGATTAAAGCAAGCACCCAGGGCTTGGTATGACACTCTTTGTGGTTTTCTTCTAAACTCGGGGTTCAAACGAGGGTCAGTTGACAAAACACTGTTCACCATCAAAGTTGGAGAAGATATACTTGTTGTGCAAATCTACGTCGACGACATCATATTCGGTTCCAAGTCGGAGGAGCTGTGTGAGAAATTCTCAACTCTCATGAAGGAGAAGTTTGAGATGTTGATGATGGGCGAGATGAACTATTTTCTTGGACTTCAAGTGAAGCAGTCACCAGATGGGATTTTCATCAATCAGTCCAAGTATACAAAGGAGCTCATCACCAAGTTCGGATTGCAGACAAGTAAGACCACAAGGATCTCGATGAAGACTAACTGGAAGATTGAACCTGGAACTGAGGGAAAGCTCGTGGATGCCAGTAAGTATAGAGGGATCATCGGTTCTTTGCTATATTAACCGCCAGTCGGCCAGACATATCTTACGCGGTTGGAGTGTGTGCTCGGTTCCAAGTTCAACCGAAGGAAGCACACATGTTGGCAGCAAAGAACATCATAAAGTATCTGAAGGGCACAGTTAATGTTGGATTGTGGTATCCAACCGACGACAATATCCAACTGACCAGATACTCAGATGCAGATCTAGCCGGAGATCGGTTGGACAGGAAGTCCACATCTGGACACTGTCAGTTCATGGGAAGCAAGCTAGTTTCGTGGTTCTCCAAGAAACAAGCATGTGTTGCCACTTCTACAACCGAGTCAAAGTACATGGCTGCCGGAAGTTGTTGCATGCAAGTGTTGTGGCTCAAGCAACAGCTGAGAGATTACGAAGTCACAACTGGACAGGTTCCTATTCATTGTGATAGCTCAAGTGCCATTGCTATCTCTTTGAATCCTGTTCACCACTCTCGGACGAAGCACATCGACATCCGACATCATTTCATCTGAGACCATATTGAGAAGAAGGATGTATCCATGGAAAAGATTCCAACTGAGATTCAGAGAGCTGATATCTTCACCAAACCTCTAGTCGAAGCGCGGTTCAAAATGTTATGTGATCTACTTGGATTGTTGGATCCATCAGATGAGGAACCAGCTGAGGTGAAGAGATAGATATCCATCTGAGGGGGAAGTTCAGATGAAGGGGGAATCTTAGATGCGGATCGCCAACCGAAGACATCAGACGTCAGCTGAACAGACGAACTCGAGTCAGCTGATGGTATGCTGCAACGTTGGATCAGACGTCAGCTGAACAGACGAAATCGAGTCAGCTGATGGTATGCCGCAACATCGGAACACAGCTGATTCCAACATCAGCTGACAGGTGAACACAACTGATTCCGACATCAGCTGGCAGGTAACATTTATGGCTAAAGGTGTTATGATCTTAAATGAGAATGTTTGAAATAAATTCAAACATTCCTGAGCATGTCAGTTACATTAAAATAGCCATCATGCCGCATTTAATGTAAAGTACGGCTGAACATCAATAGCCTACTTTATAGTGCGACTGAGCTGACATGAAAAATAGTTCGCCTTCTCACGCACTGGTTGGAACTCGGTTCGTGACGTCAAGTCAAAGCTAGTCAACAGTCACGTGATCTCAGCTGTTGATGAATTCGCGCCATTCAACCCTAGCCGTCGATTTCAACCTAGCCAAAAACCTATAAAAGGCGGAAAATCAGGAAACGTATTAAATGGCACCCAAAGGAAAGAAAATGGCTTCTTCCGGACCCTCCCTAGTCCCAACATCATATGAAGAATCGTTCGACTTGCTGGTGTCAAAGATTCATTTCGAGCAAATTTTATCAGATGAAGAACTGGAGTCGCCGGTGTTGTCTCCTCTTGCCAATACTCTCAGGGAGAACGGCCTATTGGAATGGACGAAGCTCTTCCCCTCTCACCTGCTCAGGCGCCAGGTCGGAGAGTTTTACGTCAATCTGCAATTGTCCATCGACAGCAGAGATGGCGTAGTTACAGAGGTTTCTTGTCGGAAACGCGGCGTTCCGGCCAGAACCATTCGCCTTGTCTCTGTCCCCATCGCAGTTTCTGACTTTCTTCGCCAAATCATTCCAGTAAACCAGACCGCCACGGACAAGGTAGAAAATATAACCGATGCAGACGCCGACTCATTTCTGGAAAATGCTCTGATCATTCCAGAGAAGTTGAAGAGCAATATGCAAAGAACCAAGTTGAAGCCGGAACATCGACTCCTATTCGATGTTGTATCCAAGGTCGTGTTCGGTTACAGCGGAGCTTTCGGAGACATCAGCCGACCGAAGCTCAAACAGTTGCTGGCCTTGAAACACAAACATGAGATCAACTGGTTTCAATATTTTCTACACCAGCTGACCGTGGAGAAGCAGAAGATCTCCGAGACCCCAACCGAATTAGGGGAGAGACTGTTGAGTGTCAAGGGGACTCTCAACTTTGCTTGCAAAATCTCAGCTCTGATCCTGCTCGCAACCAAGGATCAGAACTTGGTCTGGGATGACTGTGAAGAAACCCCGGTGAAAAAGTTGATGTTGTTCCTAACAGCAAAGAAGGCTCAGGAGGTGATTAGGAGTGTTTATACTCCTAAGAAGAAGAAGGATGCTGGGAAGACAACTGAAGCAAAGGATACAGCTGAGGAGGTACCAGCTGTTAGTCGCCCCTCTAAGTCGAAAGCTGCTCGCCGACGCAAAGCTGAGTTGGAGGAAGAGAAGGAGAGGGAGCCAGCCAAGAAGAAGCTGAGGGTGAGAATCAAGAAGACGGTTGCAGTTCCAGCTGAGGAAGTTCCAGCTGAAGAGCCAGCTGAAATGCCAGCTGAGGAGCCAGCTGAGGATGTACGAGCGGAAGATGCACCAGCTGAAGAGGAGGTACCAGCTGTGGAGGCACCAGTTGAGACGACACCAGCTGAGGAGCCATCCGAGTCGAGCCACTCAGCTGAGGCAGCGGCCTTCGAGATCGTCCCTCGCGCTGCTGATGAGGCTGAAGGGATGGAAACAGATCTGACCTCGGATGCTTCTTTCTCTTCTGAAGACATTCCAACCTCCCCTACGGCAGGAGCTGATGTCGTACCGCCCAAAGAGCCTCTCGCTCTCTTTACCGACTCACAGCCAGAGATTCCGAGCTCATTGCTCAATGCCAACATTGAAACCATCTCTTCGGCCAATGTTGAGGAACCTATTGATACCCCACTCCCCACAGAATCCAATATTCCGAGCTCCCAGCTTGATGCCAATGTTGAGACCGCCTCTTTGGCCAACATTGATGAAACTTTTGAACCATTGCCATATGAAAATCTTTCTCCCTCCCCAATCGATGACGAAACTGATCGTCAGGCTGTCGCGATGGAGTATGAAGGCAAGGTGGCCTACTGCTTCCAGAAGCTGATCGGGATGTTTCCAGAAGCTCGCGACATGCCGATTTTTGCTACATTTGGAACCGAGCTGCTGTACCAGTTCAACCTTATCTTCAGTCACTGGTATGTGAAGGAAGACACAATAAGGGTACACAACTAGAACCAGCTGAAGGCGGACGAGTCACGCATCCAAGATTATTTCAACTACTCCAACCTGGAGGTTGCCTACAACAACAAGGTGGCATTGCTGACGCGTCGTCTGGACCTCAGCAAGGCGGAAGGCACAGACACCAGAGAGACAGCTGGACAAGACTGCATTGAATTTCTCGACAACATGCTCGTCAAGTCAGCCGACTTTGTTAATGATCTGGACGCAGCTGCCGCCGCCGTGAAGGAAGAAGAAGAGGAGCTTCAACTGTACCTGGCCAACCGACAAGCCATGGTTATAGTTGACCAGCCAGCTCTGATTGAACACCAAGCTCCAGCTGATCAGCCAGCACCCTCAACTGAAGACATTTGCGAACTGATAGCTGAGAGGGTGAACCAGCTAAGGACGGAGATGCTTGCCAACTTCCAGCAAAACAAAGAAGATCAGCTGAGGATGTTGGAAGCACAAGAGGAGAAGAACAAGCAGCTGGTGGAGGAGAATGCTTCACTGAAGATAAAGCTAGATTAATTCTCAACCTCCACCAGCCAAGACATCTCTGACCTGAAGACAACTGTCCATGGGATCAAGTCCGAGCTGAATGTCTTCAAGTCCATTGCTGACTCCAACCTCGCCAAATCCCAACAGACTTAAGACCAAGAATGGGAGTCTCGGTTCGAGTCAAGATGGGCTGAGTTCGTTGCGTTTCAAACTGAGGTCATTGAAAACCTCGCTGCATTGAAGAAAGCTGAACAAGAGCGCCTAGACTCTGAATTGGCGAAGAAGGTTGAGGTAGAGTGCGCGGTCGATGAACTCTTCAACCGCATCCAACAAGCCGAACAATAACTCACCTCTCTGGATGGATCAGTAGCAAGCCTTGTTGCTGATGCCAAAAAGGGGGAAGAGAAGACTGGGGATGTTGAGATGCAGGGGGAAGATGAGACCCAGGCCGAGGAAGAAATTCTAGCTGTTGCAAAATCTCAGCCAAGGAGGAAGACAACATAGAAGAAGAAGTCCGCTCCCAAGTCAACCGACGTAGGTGGAGCTGAAATGGCAAAAGACTTGGAGCAGACGGAGCATTTTGGAGTTTCTTACAACTCCATAGCCGAGATCGCAGCCGAGCTTGATTCAGAACTCGACGGTATCACAACCGAAGAGTGCATTGCTGCTGCCAAGGCTATGGATGTTGCAGAAAAGGATTACATGAATCCCGACTGGATTAAGAAGTTCGCAACTAGCCAAGCTAAGCGAGTCAACCAGTTCGAGGAAGAGCTTGACAAAGTAACCAAGAACTTGGACTGGAACATCGCCTCCCGCTGCCGTCGCCGAATTGACAAACATCAGGTTAAGGCTGAAGCTCGGATGAAGCAACAGAGGCTGCTAGGGAAGGTTAATGTCCAAAGTCGGTTTAGGCATGTAGATAAGTGGATGCCAGCCGAGGGGAACGAGGACTGGGAGTCGTTCAAGCAGGAGTTTGTGAATCACTTTTATTATAGGAAGGTATTCACAACTGATGATCTGAGGAGAGCTTTCAAGGAAGCGCTGACCGAGCTGCACACTGGGGACCCGAGCATGTTCAGCCAGTTCAGGCGTGCAATGATAGAAGCAAAACTGGACCTGAACACAATTCCGGTCCCTCAGAAGGTTACATATCGGCCTCCCTTCCTCCCAGACTCCCGAAATCCCAACCGATAGAAAATAACATTTGAGGCAAGACAAGTTTGCCAAGAGGATGGGGTTGACATAGCAAAGGAGTCAGAAGCGAAGAGAGAGATTTTTGTTAGAATATTTAGCAAATATGAGCTTAAGTTTTAGCTCAGTTAGTTTTTGAGCAACTGATGTAACTTTTGACCTTTGTGCTTATCTTTGTAATCATCAGTTGTAATAAAAACTATTCAGTTATACGATTCAACTTGACGTACAATCTCTCATTGTCCAAGCTCTGAATCGCAAAGTTATTTCAATACCTTGTTATAACTGTGCTAACCCTTTGATGTTTTAATCTTATAGACTGTCTAGAATTTCAGCTGAGATTTTGGATAGGTCAGTAGGATTTAGATCAGTTTGTGTTGTAAGGATTTTATAAGGTGACATCATCAAAAAGGGGGAAATTGTTGGAAAATTTAAGTAAAAGTTTTGATTGATTCCAAAACCAACTGACCCCAACCGAGTAGATGTTGTCATAACCTAATGTTAGTAGTTAGGCTGGCTGTTTGAGCATTGTTAAGATTTTATCTTTACAGGTCTCCACCTGAAGACGGCAACAAGGCTTCACTCGGATAGAACATCAAGTGTAAGAAAAACACCTGAGCATTCAAGTTTCAGTTTCAGAACAACAGTTGAGCATTCAAAGCAGGAAGATGCCAAAGTCAACTAAGTGTTCAAAGGGAAGATGCAAGAGAACATCAGTTGTAAGGAAGACAACTGAGCGTTCGGAGCCAACTGATCAGATACAAGAAAGACAACTGAGCGTTCAGATTCAGAACATCAGTTGTAGGACTCGAACCAAGAAGATCAACAGCATGAAGTTCAAAGTCAGCTGAGGGTTCAACTGTTCCTACTCAGATAGAAGCATTCAGATAGAACATCAGCTGAAGACCAATCAGATGAAGATCAAACGACTCAACCGACTATCAAATGTTGGAGGTCAAAGGTTAAGATTTGAATTTCAAACAAGGAAGTTACGTGAAGGTTTGACTCTCTGTCATTACCTCATTTGGCCCAACACAAGGCTGTCTCAGATGGAAAGCAGAAGCATTCAGTTGCCAAATCCGGAAAGTCTGCAGAGATGAGAGACAAGCCATCGCTTTCAAAGAACAGAGATCAACGGCTCATCCAACGGCTAGTTGATTCTCTCCGCCTATAAATAGAGGCCTTCATTCATTCACCAAGACAACGGGTGAGAACGAGACAGACAAGAGCAAAGAGATAGACGAGCAAACATCACCATGTGAGAGTTCATATCGCATAAGAGCTAAATTGCATTCAAATTCTAAGAACATCATTATTTGAGAGTTCTAGAGTGATAGATTTTGTCTTCGTTTGTTTTCGATCCAACCTTGAGAACATCACTAGTTGAGAGTTCGTAGAGTGTTGGATCATAGCTCACTCCTTGTTCGAGCTATTAGTTGGAACCCCACCCTTTCACACATCCTCTCAAAAGGATTGTTAGGACCCTACTCTTCCCGTAATTGAGTAGATAGGTTTGATAAGTACCCGTAAACTTATCTGTAAGGTTGATAAGTACCCGTAAACTTATCTCAACGGTTGCAAAGCCCGCGTAAGCTTTGTGGTTTGTCCAGAAGAACTTGGACTGAGTTGTGTGGACTCACAACTCCCCGTGGACGTAGGAGTTCTCTCCGAACCACGTAAATTCTTATGTGTTGTGTTTATTTTTCAGTTACTTATAGCATATTCAACTGACTATCTAACATGCATACAAACTGCATCTTTCCATATCAACTGACTTGGTTATTGACCAACCTTGCATAAAAGCGTGAGTTATAGTTTTACGAGTTGTTATTTTCCACCACATTCCGCACAGCACCACTCTTCCAACTGAGCTTGCTTACTCGGTTGTGAATCCAGCTGAGTCTTTTTCACTCGGTTGTTGATTTTTCAAGAGTTGTTTCAAAAAGTTTTATCTGGTGTATTCTCCCCCCCCCATACACCAGAACTCGTATCGGGACCATCACTTACCTTGCGTACTGAAACAGTTGTAACGAATTGACATTTTCGTACCAAAACACAAATTCATAATAAAATACTAATAGTCATCCAAAATATAGAGATTACGAGTAGCACATGCTAATAGTCATCCAAACTACAGATTCACAAAATATCAATATTCAACCATTCACAATATACTAATATTCATAAAAAACTAACTATACTTCATCATTCATTCATTCCCTGCATCCACATCTATAAGGATTGTCGGCGTGTTTTCCTCCATGATGTAGGCATAAATTGACTCATAACCATGAGTCATTACATTGAATATCAAGGTACTGAGGTCAAGCCTCTTGTATGTCTAGTTATGCTGCAATAAGAGAAACAACAAATCAATAACAAATTCATATTCACTGTTTAGTCATACACTGCTTGGTACAAGTGGTACGCTTTTACAAATACGTACTAACTTTAATTGTAAAGTAGGTACGCATTTGCAAATACGTACTAGCAAAAAATCATATTACTGGTACACTTTGTACATATTTTCTAATGCGTACCGAGTGTACTTGTAAAGTAGGCATGGATTTGCAATTACATACTAGCAAACAAAAATATTATAGGTACACTTGGTACGTATTTGTCAATGCGTACCGAGTGTACTTGTAAAGTATGTACGCATTCACAATGACGTACTAGCAAACAAACATTTTACTGGTACACTCGGTACGTATTTGCAAAAACGTACCAATTTTACCAGCAGTGCACTAGTGAAGTTGGTACGTATTTGCAAATACGTAGCAAGTGTACCAGTAAAGTAGTTACGCATTGACAAAGAAGTAGTAGCAAAAAATCAAATTACTGGTACAGTAGGTACGCATTTGCTTGTGCGTACCAAGTGTATTTGTAGTGTAGGTACGCATTTGTAGATACGTACTAGCAAACAATCATATTACTAATACATCCGGTACGTTTTTGACAATGCGTACCGAGTGTACCGGTAAAGTAGGTACGCTTTGCAATTGCGTACTAGCAAAAACTCAAATTACTGGTACACTCGGTACGTATTTGCAAATGTGTACCGAGTTTACCAGGAACACACTAGTTATGTTGGTACGTATTTGCAAATGCTTACCAAGTTGCAATTTATATGCTTTAGAACTGGGTACGCATTTACAAAATCGTACCAATTTTAATCATACAATGTCATATTCACATCAACCGAATGCAAAATTCATCATGCATAATCTCAGAAAATTCATAACAAACTATCCTCAATTCAAGAAATTACATATCTATGTGTACCGGTACGTATTGCACATAACGTACCGGTACACCTAGTACAATTTTCCCCCAAATTTGTGTGCACCCTAATTCGCATTCTACTCAACAAACTGGGTACGCAATCGACATTCAAAACATAGTAAACCCGCGAAATCGAAGAAATCAAGTGATAATCAAACAAGTTTATTAGGTACGCAGTACGCATTTACAAATACGTACTGCGTACCGACGGGTTTTACAGCAACAGCAGCTCTGCTACAGCAAAGAAAAAACCAGAAATCTACCCAAATACATCGAAATCGCTCGGAATTCAACCCAAATACACTAGAAATCATCAGAAACTCAATGAAAAACCTATAAATAAGTAAAAATAAGGCTTAAAAAAATCATGAATTGAAAAAAAAATTCAAATAAACTAATTACCCCAATTTTAGATCTATGACTTTCCGGCGAGATCTATGGATTTCCGGCGACAATAGTTGGTGCAGTGGTTTTGGATGTTGCAGACGGCGGCGGAAATGAGTGGGGATGAACAAAGAACGGATGAGAAGAGAAGAGAGAAGAAGAGAGAGACATACGTTGCGCCGATGATTTTCGCCTTTTTTGTTCGCGACGGCATCGTTACAGTGGAAGGATGGGCGGCAGAATGGTTGAGGATGTTTTTCTGGTCAGCGGCGGCGGAATGGTTGAGGCGGAGAAAGTCGGAGAAGAAGAAGAGGAAGAGAGAGAGGAGAGGGAAGAGAGAAAAAGAGGGAAGAGAGAGAATGTGAAAAATAATAAATGAGGGAATAACCCTACATAACATCCACTAATGGTATTTCAGTCAAATAGGGTACAATTTTACCCAATTTTTATCAAAAATGAACTTTTGACAAAATTTAATAAAAACATGTACCTAGTGCTATATTACCATTTGCCTCACCATTTAATCCAATAAAAAACAGCCCAAACTCATTTTTTGAAAAAGTAATTATTCAAACTAGAAAGAAAAAACGGGACAGAAAGTTATAACTTTGTTGCATTTTCTTTCTTATCATAATCCACATCTTTAAAACCTCCAAACCCCAATCCACCCCATGTCAATCTCTGTCTCGATCTCTTCCATCTAATATACTATTATACATTTTTCATCTAAAAAAATTAAGTATTATGCTATATAGTGATAGTGCACACAATTAATTTCTCAAAATTTTGTTTTTTCGATAAAATGTCCATTTCGTAAAATTTTATTCTGGATCATTGATATGCCAAATTCGTCCATAAAAGGAAAAGAGAATAATATACAATTAAATAAATAATTCCGTTTAGACTGATTACAGATATGTTGATAACACATGTTACCAACAGTCACAATAACATGACCAAATCAGCTCAAAACCTAAAATTTCAAAGCAGTTAATTGTAGAATCTTCTTATTTTTTGTATTAACTAATTTTTACGTTAATATTTATAGAGTTATTTGTCATGTCTCCGCCACTAAGACTCTCCACAGTGGGTATCTCGTTAGGGTGGTTCGAAACACCCCACTGCCGAAGCCATCGTCTCGAAATTGTCTCGTCCCTTCGAGACGATACTTTTTTTTTAATTAAGGCGCATGCATTGCACGCGCTTGACCAAAAAAAAAAGAAAAAATGGGCAACGGTAAAATTTGAATTGCAACGGGTATTTATTCAAATAATCCGCAGTCGCCGTCGTGGTGTGTTCCCGAACTGGTGGACGACAGGGCATACGGCAGATATACGCCGACAGGGCTTGATTCTATCAACCTCAACTCGTCCGTCGGCGAGTCCTTGCAGAATGTCATGGGTGACGACGAGAGTCCCTCGTCCGAGCCGGCACAGGCCATGACGAGTCGTAAGAGGGCGGCCAAAGGAAAGGGCAAGGCACGGGTTGATCTCACCCTCGCAAACGTCATTTTTCCTCCTCCGGCCGAAGGCGCCAAACCAACGACGAAGCGGCGCAATTACACGGTTGAACAAGGCACCGCCGTCGCCCAGATCTGGAGAGAGGAGACGTGTAACTCCATTCGGTAAAGATCAACATGGCAAGAAGTACTAGGGAAAGTGGCGGCGAGGTTCAACGCTATGTTCGACGAGGACCTCAACCCAAAGACGGTGAAGAGTTTTTTTGGGCGGATCTCTGGCTGGGTGAAGGAGTGGATGATCGCTTACGACAAGGCGACGAAGAAAAGGCCCAACGGCGTCTCCGACGATATGGTGATCGAGGCTGTCGAGCAGATATACTCCAACCATCAAGGAGAGCAACGCTTCAAGCAATTTGGTGCCTGGGAAATCTTGCAGGACTATTCCAAATTCCTCCACCAAGAATTTCCTGACGTTCCATCCATGAAGCGGACGAAGAATACGGAGGAAAGCGCCTACACCTCACCTGGAATGCCCCACGGATCGAGCAAGGCGACAAAAGGGGAAAGCATGGCTCCCCCTGCCCACAAGGACGAGACGCGGCCAAAGAAAAGGGGAAAAAGAAGGCGACCGAGGATGCGAGTTCGGGTCGTTGGTCGATTCAACGAATGCCCGACTAAGCGGCATGATGAAGGCAAAGAACAATCTTGCCAAGATAATGAGGGAGGGTGTTCGGGTGAAGCAAGACGCCACCGATGTAAGGATCATCAACACGGACCGTCACACATGACGCCGGAGCAGTACCAGCTGCATATGATGATGGTTGCCGACGTCAAGCGACGTTGAGGATGTGCTTAGTTTTTTTTTCCTACCAACGACTATGTTTTTTTTTCCTAGTACTTTAATTTTTTTTTCTAGTAATGTATTTTTTTTATTTCTAGTAATGTATTATTTTTATTTTATTTAAATTAATAAAATTTTCAAATTTTCTTATTAAAATTAATGCAAAATACAAATTCAGAAATTAGATAGAGACACCCCATATAGACAGTCCCACTGCAGCTCACTGTCTCTATCTCCATAAAATCCATAGCGACACCCCCATAGAGACACTACCACTACAGATAGTCTAATGAAGCTCCATGGTAATCATGGCACACATCGACATCCTGCTGCCTTTGACCTTGTATTCCAATTTCTCGTAATCTTTTGTGTTATAATAAATGATGTTTCGAATTCGGTTGGTTCGGCATCATTCTTATATTTGGACACACTGTGTGTAGTCACACTAATTAAAAAAATTAATATAAATTTTGAAAAAAGGAAATATACCCTAATTGGAGAATCTAAACCCTAAGAGAAGGGGAAATGTGAGTATTTTTTATTTTTATACTAGTTAACTTTGTTTTTTTTTTTTCCGCATGTGGCCGGCTACTGTGTGTCCTGACACAATTATTGTAAATATTTATTGTTTATATTATCAAAACAAATTTATGTGCCATTACCAAGTTTTAGGCAAAATATTAGTACTTATCAATGGAAAATCATGTAAAAAGTACTAGAATGGATAATGAATATTATAATGGTTAATAAGAAATTTGTGAGTAGCACACATACAAACTCAAATTATGATATAGGTATTATGTTACTCGTGATCATACGGCTGAACTAGAAGATATTGAAGTCCCTGAGCTTATGCTTCTTGGTACTAAAGAGAGGAATGTGGCTCATTTTGGAGTTGTTTAATAAAGACGAGGCCAAGGAAATGCTGAGTAGTATGTTCCTCTTGCTAAGTCAAATCTAGAGGACAAGATAATATGACTTAAAAGGAAAATATACAGTTTGATCGGCGTATCATTTAGCTTCAATACCACTCATGTTATACAAAGAAAATGGAAGAAATTGTGGAAGCGTCAACAACTTATTATGGCGAGCAGCTCATAATGTTTTGCCAATTTAATGAGCAAAGGAGTGCAAGTGACGGGCGAATATGGCATTTGTAGGAGTGGATACGAGAACACATGGCATTTATTCAGGTCATGTCAATTCGCGGAGGGATGTTGGCACGCCTCAAATCTTGGGCAGGTCCTTCAAAGTGGGATAGAAATAAGTGATTGTTTCCAAGATTTTCTTTTTCCAATTATTAATACTAATGATGATGAAGTTGCTCCTACACCTAGTGTGCTTATTTGGCAAGTGTGGAGGTCCACGAATGAAGTCATTCGGAATAATAGCTCTATTAATCCACACCAAGCCTCTTTGTTGTCTATAGTGAGCAGTAATGGTACTGTGGAACGCTCAAGGGCAGTTTGCGGCGGCAAGGGTGGTGTGTGCTCCGGGCAGTTTGCGGATTGATGAAGGTGAAGCCATGAGACTGAGGGAAGCTTCGTCATAGATTAAATAAAAGGGATTGGACAACGTGGTATTCAAGTCGGATACTAAAATTATTTGTGATGCTATTGATGCCCAACTAGCCGATGATTCTTAGTTAGGAGCGATTATTTCTGATTGTCAATTTACTTTGAGCTCAAGCAGTGGTTTTCGTATAAAACATGTTAGTTGGAATGCCAATATGGCAGCTCATACACTAGCAAGAATCTCTAAGAATTTTCCATTTTTTCATGTTTGGGATGAACCTCCGAGTTGTTTGGAGGATCTTTCTCATAATACATGCAGTTGAGCGTAAGATTAAGGAATATCTTTTTCCATAAAAAAAAGAGATTATTAACACTTTAAAATTTTCAAATTTGCACTTGTATCTAACTTTTAATTAATTGAATATTTAAATAGATTATACAGTAGAACCTCTATAAATTAACACTATCGCGACCATGAAATTTTATTATTTCAAAGAGGTATTAATTAATCATATTAATTTGTTAATTAAAAGAGGTACCGCATATAAAGTGAATTTAAGTTAATTACTATGAATTCAAGTTAATTATGTTTGTGAACTCATCGCTACAACGATCAACAATATTGGTTATTATAATAAAATGGATGTCAATCACCTATTTGATTATCCGAGTGAAAAAGTATGTCTAGAGATTCAAAGTTTAAAATATTGTCGATACCATAATTAAAAATTCAATAGAAGATGAGGCACCATATGCTATAGAGATATTGGTACTGGTTAAGCGAAAGGAAGCAATAATAATGTTGAAAATCCTTTACAATTTTTTGTTGCAATTCGAGAATGTAACACTAGAGCTTTTGAGTGATGTTGGAAAATTTAGAGATGAAATTCATTCTGATATAAATTTCAATAGCAAACAATAATCAATTCATATTTTACTAAGTTACCCTAGTTATCTTAGTAATTTTAGAAAATTCTAATTTATGATTTTTTTGGGACCATATATTTTTATAAGGGTTTTCTGAAAAATTATTATCTTATCAATTTATCAAAATTATTAATTTATGCTTTAGAGGCCCAACTCAGGACCGGAGAAAATGATTATTTTAGAGATATTATCAATTTATCGAGTATTAAGTTAAGAAGGTTCTACTGTAGAATGATTCCATATTCGACATCCTATAATTAATGCATTTTTAATTCATATTTTGATGTATAAATAATATGAATTGTTTTTTTTTTGAGGAAAAATAATATGAATTGTTACAGTAGAACCATTTTATATCAGTCGAGTAAATATGAATGCAAATTTTATTAGCGTATTAATTTAGAATTAAAATGTAACTATAATAAAATGTAGATTAAAATAAAAAATTCATTTATATTTGAAATGAATAAGTAGTAGTAATATATTGATTTTTTTTTCCCCTTAAAAGCCCGACGTAGCAATAACATTCAAAATACATATAATTTTTTTTTTCAGATAATATATTTTATTTTTATTAATAATAGTCAAAATATTTATTGAAATTTCATTTTGACGCCTTCAAATTTTAATATAACAAATTATACTCCTTTGTGTTTTACCGAAGTTCGTGTGCTTATTTGACAATAGAGTAAAAACTATACCAAAGTTCATCCCCAACCCCCAACTGGTTTGGTGAGTTCTTTTTTCACACACTACACACACTATCCATCTCTACTCACACACACCTCTCTCTCTCTCTCTACAATTACATGTAAACATATATCTGTGTGTATCTCCATGTATAATTCTGATATGTCCGCCTCCCCTTAAATCGTTCTGCTCCGAGATTTCTCTCTCTCTCTCTCTCTCTCTCTCTCTCTCTAGGTGTGTGTGTGTGTGTGCGCGCTGAATAGTTGTCTGCATTTACACAGTATTTAGATAGATAGAAAATATATGTATCTACAGATTCAGTAGGGGCATGAATAGGATTTGATGCATGCAATTAAGTAGGCACCGGAAATTCTGATATGGGGCATAAGAAGCGGAACGCCGCTCCTCGCTCCAAACCTTCCCAGCCGCCGCCACCGGCGGCTGCGGCGGTGGATGCCACCGGCGCCGCCGCTATCGTCGATTATGGCGTTCCAGACATCGACCAATCCGCAGAATCCATCATCAAAACATCTGCGAAATCAGAGTCCGCGATTTCGGAAATCAATAGCAATGGAGTTTTGTCTCCATCGTATGCTTCGATAAAGCTCGATTGTGAACGGGCGCTCACGGCGTTGCGGCGGGGGAACCATACAAAAGCCCTAAGGTTGATGAAGGATTTGTGCTCTAAACACGAGAATTCGCCCCACTCGGCCCTGACTCACCGCGTTCAGGGGACTGTGTGCGTGAAGGTGGCTACGATTATCGACGACACCAATGCGAAGCAGCGGCATTTGAGGAATGCGATCGAGAGTGCGAGGAAGGCGGTGAGCCTGTCCCCTAATTCCGTCGAGTTTTCCCATTTTTACGCGAATTTGCTGTATGAGGCGGCTAATGATGCGAAGGAGTACGAGGAGGTGGTGCAGGAGTGTGAGAGGGCTTTGGCAATTGAAAACCCTATCGATCCTGCTAAGGAGAATCTGCAGGAGGAGAGCCAGCAGAAACTTTCTACAGCCGAGGCTCGGGTTTCCCATGTGCAGAGCGAGCTCCGGGCACTGATACAGAAGTCAAATATTGCGTCTATATCGAGTTGGATGAAAAATCTGAACAACGGAGAGGAAAAGTTTCGGTTTATTCCAATCAGGAGGGCTCCTGAAGATCCCATGGAATTGAGATTAGTTCAGGCAAGAAGGCCAAATGAAATTAAAAAGGTTGCCAAGACGCCTGAGGAGCGAAGGAAAGAAATTGAGGTGAGGGTGGCTGCAGCTAGGCTTATGCAGCAGAAGTCGGAGTCTCCTCATTTGGGAAATGATGGGGATAACAATACTAGTAATGGTAAGGACTTGGGTCCGGGATCAGGCCAGAGAGTAGGGGAGAGGAGGAGAAGTGGGAATACGAGGAAAGCTGCGTCCTCAGATGAGAGGATGGATTGGGTCAAATCGTATTGGAACACTCTGAGTTCAGATGGGAAGAAAGAATTTCTGTTAGTTAATATGTCGGATATACGGGCACATTTTAGTTCATTAAAGGATGGTGCATTGAGTGAAGTGCTTAATGAAGCTCTATCTTTTGGGGAAGTTTATGGATTATGGAAGTTTTGGAGCTGCTGTCGCTGCAATGAGAAATTTGCAGAGGCTACTTCATTCATGCAGCATGTTGTGCAGGAGCACTTGGGAAGTTTGTTGCCCAAAATGCAGTCAGTTCTACCCGAGAATGTGGAGGATGAATGGGTTGAAATGCTTCTTAACTGTTCTTGGAAACCAGTGGAATTGAATGCAGCGATTAGAATGCTCGAAAATCAGTCAACATCGGACACGCATGATTTACTTGATGAATCAAGCTGTATACACAATGCAGATGATTCAAAAGAATGTTTTCTTGACACCTACTGCAACGAATATGAATGGGACTCGTCATCTGGAAAGAAGAAATCTGATGAGGATTGCAATGGCAGTAAGGAGGATAGCAGGAAGTTTGAAGATATTGAGTGGATGGACTGTAATGATCTTCAAAGCAGTAAGGAAAGTTCAGTCTCTGACTGGCCTTTGTCTGATGACCCCGAGCGAACAAAGCTTCTCGAAAGAATTCACTCTGTATTCCAGACACTTATTAAACACAAATGTTTAGCATCAAGTCATCTTAGCAAGGTCATACACTTTGCTTTGGAGGAGCTGCAGGGTATAGCTTGTGGTTCTCAACTTGACTTTAAAGTGAACCAAACACCTTTGTGCATCTGTTTTCTGGGTGCGCCCGAGCTTAAGAAAATCCTGAAATTTTTGCAGGAAATTTCTCAGTCTTGCGGATTAAATAGATTTTCCGATAAAACCAACGTGGTAGATGATTCCAGTGGTCCAGTGCAGGGTATTGATGTCATGGAGAAGATATTACTTAGACAAGAGGCTTCCCTTTTGGTGGTGGACGAGCTATGTCTTCCCTGCAAGATCCCTTATTCACCCTGTAACAATGTTGTAGATGGTGCTGCCGTTGCACCTATTGTCAGCTATGAGAATGGTGTTATGCTTGATTCAGATGGATTATTGTCCTGGATATTTTCAGGTGCCTCGGCCAGTGAACAGTTGGCACCCTGGAAACGTGTGACAGCAGAAAAAGCTCAGCAAGGTCTGGAAATACTCCAGTTTTTGGAGAAGGAGTCTTACCATCTTCAGGGTTTGTGCGAGAGAAAATGTGAGCTTTTAAGTTATGAGGAGGCATTGCAGGCTTTGGAAGACCTGTGTTTGGAAGAGGGAAAGAAAAGAGAACATGCAGTGAGTTTTGTCTGTCAAAGTTACGAATATGTCCTTAAGAAAAGGCGTGAAGAAATTGAACAAAATGACAGCGAAATCAACAATAAAATTGAGTTAGAGGCTATGGCCGATGTTCTCAAGGATGCAGACTCCCTAAATATGAACCATTATGGTTTTGAGGAAGCTTATAGTGGCATTACATCTTATCCCAGTGACCTGGAATCTGGTGAAGATAATGATTGGAGAATGAAGGACCATCTTCATCAGGTGGACTCCTGCATAGAAGCTGCAATACAGAGACAGAAAGAAAATGTCTCTACTGAGGTTTGGTCCCTAATTCTCCACTATTTTAGTTGGTTTTCTATTTTAGTATTTTCTTGTAGAATCATCTCACGTATATCAATAATCCAGATCAGCAAAATAGATGCAAGAATCATGAGAATAGTTTCAGGGATGCAGCAACTGGAAGTTAAGCTTGAGGCTGCATCTTCCCATGATTTCAGATCAATCTTAGTACCTTTGATCAAATCATTTGTGCGGGTCAGTATCCTTTGAAATGCCTTTTGGTAAAAAATTCTTCAACTATTTTAGTACCACTTGGATATGAATTCGAACTTTATAATTGTTGTATTTTCGCAGGCCAATTTGGAGGATCTGGCCGAGAAAGATGCTACAAAAAAATCTGATGCAGCAAGAGAAGCATTTTTAGCTGAACTTGCTCTGGATTCCAAAAAGGGTGGTGCAGTAGTTGATGGTTCAAAACACGTACATGAGAGGACAAGGGATAGGAAAAAAAGTAGGGAGAACCCAAAAAACAAGGATCAAAAGGTCTGAAACTTGTGATGAGATTAATAGCCTTTTTCACCTTACATGAGAACAATAAGAAGGATGCTGACTAATTTTGTTATCCCTTATTTCTCCAGGCAGCTAATAATGATAACTTACTGGATCAGACTGAAATGTATGTATCTCTTTCCCTCCTAAAGTATATAATAAAATGTCATGCTCCACGTCTTTTGGTTTAAGTACTTCAAGTAAGATTCCTTGCTTAATGTGCAGCCCCTGTTCATTGTGTTTTAGGTTATCTCCAAGTGCTCATGAAGAGGGAGACCCAGGTTTTGGAACTGCGCTTTCTAAGTGTGATGATGTCTTACAACTACACAATGAAGAATATCAACAAAGAATTGAACTTGAAGCTGAAGAAAGAAAGCTTGAAGAAACTTTGGAATATCAAAGACGCATAGAAAATGAGGCTAAACAGAAGCATCTTGCTGAGCAACATAAAAGAACTTTGCACACAACCAATGGGAAGACAGAATCATTTGAGATGCTGGATTGGAAGCGTAGTGATGGTGACAAATATGCCAATGAGCAACAGACAAATAGGAAGGTGAACTTCCTAATATGTGATTGTCCTTGTCTGAAATCACCATAGTATTCTATTTGATGATGACACAGTTGAATAAGAATTGCTTTTTTTTTTTTTTTTTTTTTTTTAACTTTTTTATCTCGTACATCATTGTTTACAGGGTCCTGTGATGCAGGCAGGTGAATTGACCAATTATATGGAGGGTGCAACAAAGAATAATGGAAATGGACCTTTGTCGAGAAATGGTAACAATCTTTGTTGATGTTAGGGATTTATATATTCTATATGTGTTTTGGCTGACTTAATTTCATGCATGCTATCACTTTATCCTTTTTTCCAGGCTCACCAAATGAAGGTGTTCCACAGGATGGTGGCTTATATTTTGAACAACGCTTGGGAAGGAGAGGTAGACGACACAGGGGTCCAACAAAATCTGTAGATGGCAAATGTCTTCCTCTGAAGCCTGATGTGGAAAGTAATGGCGGTATGTAATTTGGTAGAGATAGTGTATGCTGTGAGGTGATTATACTTTTGTTTTGTGCATTTGAGTCGTTAATCAATCATATCCTTTTTTTTTTTTTCTTTTTCTCTTTTTTGTGGGATGTTATACTAATTGCTATTGTTTTTCCTCCATCCTCGAGTTATTAAAATTAGTGCTTCCTAATAATAAGTTGACCTAAGTCATTGTAACATAGAAGTGCTAAGAAGATGGAGCCTAGAAAAATAAATTGTACTTTTGTAAGTTCAGTTTATCATACATATTATTGTCACTCGTTATATTACCCCTTAAGTAGAGAAAGTTATAAACTACCTAAAATTACGATTATTCTCTTGCTTATTCTCAATATATGGTAAATAATATTCTACCTTTTAATTGTTATATACTAATATTCACATATAAATTGACATATTCGAATATGCTTATCAAGGTAATAATTTGTAGTTGGGATAGTGCTATTTGGACACACTGTGGCCAGCCATACTTGCTAAAAAAAAGTAATATAAGTTTTGAAAAAAGGAAATATACCCTAATTGGGAATCTAAACCCTAAGGGGAAATGTAATTATTTCTGTTTTATAATTAGCTTTCCTTTTTTTACGTTTGTGGCCGGCCACAATATGTCCGAATGAAATTATTGTAATTTTGTATTAATATACTTGTATTACTCTTATTGTACTTGTAATAATGAAGATATTGTAGTTAGTTTACCTCCGTCACTCTTGTTATACTTTGATGCTGATATCTATCTATAGTTATGAACGTTCTTTAATGCTATGTAATTTACTTGTATTATAAATATTAAATAGCATGCATTACTAGAAGTGTACATTGATTAATATGCATATAATATCTCAATTTTAATAGAAGTGTAGATTGAATAATATGCATATAATATCTCAATTTTATGAATAGTTCTGAAAGATAAACCAAAATGACTGCTGTATTGTCAGACTTGTTCCTTCTTATTTTTTTATAGAAACCGAGCTGCAAATTTCTGAAGTATTCGCTAAAGTGAATGAATTGACTATTCCTGTACTTGACATTGTATGGATTTTATTTCATCTTTATCTAGCATATTTTCAAAAAGCAAGAGCATTTTGTAACCACGTGTTGTTGATGCTTCGTAGTTTAAATATGTCCGTCTCAGTGGTAGTCGATTTAGAGTGTTAAGTTTGCATTAATTTCAATATTCTTTTTCACTTGTTATTTGCATTATGATTCTATGAACATATTATGGAACGGTCGTCTGTATGCTAATTTGCCGATGATTTGTATTATAGTCCAAAACCCTCATTGTTGCTTTTTAATTTTTGTGAACTTGTCCAGAATATTGTAAAATCTAATAACCAATAATTTGGCAATCAATGCACCAATGGCTTTGCTGTCTTAATTATTTTATGTTTAAGATTATGTATAATATTTTGTGGTGAATATATTTCTGCATCTAACAAGGTTGGTTCATTTCTTACCGTGGTTGAAATATTTAGATAATGGAGACACGTTGAGACAACATCTGGAAGAAGAGGATGATGAAGAAAGGTTTCAAGCTGACCTTAAGAAAGCTGTACGCCAAAGCCTTGGTATCTGTTCAATTTGCCCTTCTGTTTTATGGTCATTTTATTTTTTTCATTGTTCATAGCAGTGCAATCTTAATTCGTATACCTTTGACCTCAAATGGATTGCTCCTATTCCTCTACATATGTTTGGTAATACCATTTCCTTAGATGAAAACATACTTCTCTAATAGTTTTCCACACCAATAGCATTTTTTCTGGTATTTTAAACAAAGCTTACCTGGTCAGATTCTCTTGCCATAGAGTCCATAAATTTGAATCTGAATAGCCAGAGTGGTTATAATACTTTGTGCCATTTCCTATCAAGACTTTTACTTCAAATTGTCCTATTTTGGAGCGTAGTTACAAGTCTTGCTGAGGTTTGGTATTTATAGTGATTCTTTTGCAATTTTTTGAGAGTGAAAATCACTTTAACACGCTGTACTTGCACTATTTTCAAAAATATTCCACAAAATTGTTGGTTCATTTTAGTAAAACTACATTAATGAGGTCTTAGACACAGGTCCATTGAGAATAAATGCAAAACTCTGAATTTATTAGAGGAGGTGTGGGGTAGAGTAATTCTTTTTATTTCTTTAGTTTTCGTTTTCTGGTATTGCTAGAAATTGTATCTTTTGTTAAGATGTCGTCGCAAATTCAGGGATTACCTATCCCTTTTATTGACACAACTCATCATTTTCTTGATAAAACTTTTTTGTTTCTTATTGAAAAAAACCTAGAAAAATGTAATTATAATCACTAATCAGCAAGAAGAAAAGCACCTAATTTCTAAAGCGAAAAATTGTACATGGCTAGAATATGCATAATTATAAGATAGAACAAAAACTACACAATAATTCGCTAACAAATATTGTACACTTTCTATTAAAGCCAAAGATAATACACCATTAGAATATGCATAATTACAAAATAAAACCTAAACTAAAAAATTACACTAATAAGTGACAAATTTTGATATGACATATATATAGTAAAATTACTTTAAGATTGTCCCTTCGGTAAAACTTAGCGGTAGACCTCTCTTGTGTAAAAGGAAGAGGTATTGGGTTCAATCCCCACTGCTTTCCCTCCCCCAAATGAAAATAAATATATTGATTAAATTGTTTGCTTTAAAAAATTAAGAACATAAATATACCATAAATCTTTTAAACTCAAGCTTCATTTATAATCCTTTGAATAATAGATAATAAATGAAAACTTAGGGTATTAAGATTTGGGAATTATTCATACAAGTGAGATAAATGACAGTTTTATAGAGAATTTAATAAGATTCAAAACCAATTGAATCATTAAAAGGAATTAAATGAAGACATGCATTTAATGTTAAAATACTTAAACAAAACTAAAAAAAATAATCAAAATTATAAGTTTTTCTATTATGTATTACTGTAGCTTACTTGAAATCTGGTTCATGTATTCATTGATATATTACTGATTTTGTCCATTTGGTTCCAAATAAAACCCGAGAAACATATTATTGATAGTTCCAAATAATGCTCGTAATTGTATTTTCTACTATGTTTTAGAAAAATTAGATCAATGCTGTTCATCTGTTTATTTCTATATATTGCTCATAGAGCTATCTATATGTCTATTTTGGTTTGAACTTTGAGCCTTCCTATGCATCAGATATTATTACATCTGATATTGAATTCAGCAATGCCAAATGGTGAGCTCTTGGAACCTAGTGACTTGTGTTTAATGCGATGCATCCTTGACAGATGGCAACGGGAAGGAGACATATGGAACAGGGCTAAAGAATGAAGTTGGTGAATATAATTGTTTCCTCAATGTCATAATCCAGGTTGGTGAAGGAAGCATGCCACTTGTGCATTTGTTTTTAGCATTCATAGTACTATTTTCTTTGGGACTACTTACTTAGTATTTTTTATTTATTTTTTTATCATTCAGTCATTATGGCACCTAAGACGGTTTCGAGATGCCTTTTTGGCGAAATCATCATCTGAACATGTTCATGTTGGCGATCCTTGTGTTATATGTGCATTGTATGATATCTTTATTGCTCTGAGCATGGCATCTACGGATAACAGGAGAGAAGCTGTTGCACCTACCTCTTTGAGAGTTGCTCTCAGCAACTTGTATCCTGACAGTAATTTCTTCCAGGAGGTAACTCTACTTTACTTCTTTTCTGGCTGATTCAGTTTGTGGTTTTAGTACTATGTATACCTGATCTTTTCCTAACATATTAATGAGGTCAAACAGTCTTTCCAAATATGTGACCAAATTGTGCTGACCCTACAGGGTCAGATGAATGATGCTTCAGAAGTGCTGGGAGTAATATTTAACTGTCTCCACCGATCATTTACTCCTGGAAGTGATGTATCAGATGCAGATCCAGTAGATGGCAAGTGCAGAGGCCCCTGTATAGCACATTTAATTTTTGGAATGGACATATTAGAGAGAATGAATTGTTACAACTGTGGCCTGGAGTCCAGATGTTTGAAATACACTTCTTTCTTTCATAATATAAATGCCAGTGCTCTGAGAACGATGAAGGTGTGCCTTTTGATCGAAGTTTTTGTGCTAATGCTTAGATAGTCTACTGGTTGCTAAATTTGGAAATTTTTAGGAGATTCATCTTTATTCATTGATTAGTTCAAGCAATTCCTTTCATTACTGTTCAGGTTATGTACCCAGAAAACTCCTTTGATGAGCTTTTGAACCTGGTTGAAATGAATTACCAATTAGCTTGTGACGCTGAGGCTGGTGGCTGTGGGAAGCTTAACTATATCCACCACCTTCTTGCCAGTCCACCACATGTTTTCACAACAGGTGGCATTCTCATTACTAATACCACTTTTCTTATTCTTCGTTTCTTTTACTGTTTCATATATTATTTATATTGTATATGTGCAGCATTTAGCTCAGTATAGATCTTGATACATTTTCAATGTCTTGTAGTCTTGGGATGGCAAAATACATGTGAGAGTGTTGAAGATATAAAGGCAACATTAGTAGCTTTATCCACGGAAATTGATACTAGTGTCCTTTATCGAGGTCTTGATCCACTATACGGACATCGCTTGGTTTCAGTGGTATGTTCTGCTAATGCTTCCTGAAATTTGAAGAATTATTACCATACTGCTCAATCTATTAACCTCGGTTGACCTACATATTATGGCATTTTGGTATCTTGCAAAATGTCCATATAACTTTGTCTCTTGGAATCAGATGCTAAAACGTAGAAGACATGAGAATATACTCTGTTCTAGTAGGTAAACCAAAAGGGTCATAGAAACCTGAATTATGAAAGTTAAACATTTATCACCTCCTCTTGTGAAGAAGTGATTCTTGGTTTATGGCTTCCTCACATTTCACTTGTCAATTCCATGGATTTTGAGAAATGAATTTCCACAATTATTGTGTACGTAGTGATACGATTATCAACCTCCTTTTCAGTGAATACATTGCCGACCCTCTCTCTTAACATATTTTCAACTTGTGTCACTGTTAGGTTTGCTATTATGGGCAGCACTATCACTGTTTTGCCTACAATCGTGACCTTGAACAGTGGATGATGTATGATGACAATACAGTGAAGGTACAATTTCACAACTGTTGCCCGGTTTCTGCATGACCTGCTTGAGGTTGTAAATGATAAATCTTTCTTGACTAGGTTATTGGTCGCTGGAATGATGTCATTGTAATGTGTGAAAGAGGACATCTACAACCCCAAGTCCTTTTCTACGAAGCTGTAAACTAGTGATTTGTATGCTAATTTAGACTCCGTGGAGCAAGGTCAGAAGTTATTTCCGTGGATCTGGTGATGCATTCCAATGTCTATCCATCTCGGTATTTAGACTAACTTATGACAACCAGACCTGCGGAATTGCAACGTTGGTATGAAGCCTGAACTGTATTATAAAGTGAAGAGTCTGTTATATGATGGCGAAAAAAGGGATGATAATGTTTAAGTAGGAAGTCTCAGAAAAACGGTAACTTACCAATAAGAAGTAGTTTCTGTACAAGTTGATGATGAGGACACCATCTCCATTAAGTAGTTTCCAATTTTGATTTATATTTTCTTCTGGTTCGGGTTGGAACCAGAGTGATAAGAACCTCCTCATCTAGTACTTGAGCTCGACGTGGTTGGTTCAGAATGGAAACTATGACAACCCATTGATGTACAAAACTTGTACAAGAATCTCCTATACTTAGATTCACTAGTTGCTATCAATACAAGAAAGCTGTGTATAGATCAGATCCCGACTCCTAGGAAACTGGTACGTGGTGAATAGAAATTCTCCCTTTTCTTATTCTAATGGGAAAATTTTGTTGCGGGTACATTGTTTATAATTCTTCTTTGCCATGACGACTAAGATCTAGGCAGAACCGAACAGCAACGATCCTGTGCTTTCGTGTCTTTCTTCTTACTCGTATACTTGCTATTCATATAGTTCTTCCTTTGATTACTGCAACTTATCATCTTAGTACGTGCTATTGTTGTGTAGATTTTCTAAGATAATTGAGGAGAGCAGGGGGCGACAAACGCCGCTCTTGTTTATTATTATTGTGGTTTCTGATTCTGCTCTCTTGTTCGTCTTATGGTGATGATTTTTGAGGTAATAAATTGCCAAAATATGTTAAGACAAATGCTTGTTTTCTTAGTTGTACAAAACTTGGTTTGTCGTTAGCAAGAAAATTTTGTCGTAGTATTATTTTTAGTAATTGCTGGTAGAATTGCTAATAAATTTGATTGTAGGATGGATGATTTGATTATTTTTCGATCTTACCTATCTAAGTTGTTTTCCTTTTTCCCCCAAGTGCTTCGTGTAATATACAAATGTATTTTAGATAAATTTTGTTAGGAAGTTGTAGTCTTGTAGATAGATTTCCCATTGTGCATGCAAATACATTGTATGTATATCTATGTAAATTTTCCTACGTATGATTGTATTGGATGGAATTACCAATTTGATCACATAATTATATTCATATTTGGAAAATTTCTATTTTTTTTTTTTATTATCAGCACAATATCCTTTCGGACATCTTAAAATAAATTCAATTTCCTCCAGTATTTTGCGACAGGTTTTCAAAGTTATTATCAAGAAAATTGGATTTGAAACTTCACACAACACATGGACATGGTGCCTTAAAAGGATGATATTACGTAATGCAAAAGTTGAGTACGGTTGGACGTGCAGTGCGGTCAGTCCACTAATGACGTTTTAATTAGGTTCTTTAGGGGATTAAGTGAAATTAGAAGGATAATTTAGAGTTTATTTGTTAATTAATTTTTCGTTAGAATTCATTAATTCCTAATTAAGATTTATTAAATATTAATAATTAATTAAAACAAATTAAAAATAAAATGAACTAAGGGGCGAATCGGAGGCACATGCATTTACTTTCGATGGCAATGCTACAGCACATGATGAATGCTGAAGTCCTTTCAAAAGTTTAAACTGTAACTAATTGGCATAATAATTAGATGAGACAAAAATTCGAATATCCCTATATAATGAGTACATACTATAAATTTTGAATTAGATTGATTACCCCGATAAGTGTTGTTTAATTTAAAATTTAAAAGTCAACCGGCGGGCGCAATATGATTTTCCAATCAACAAGATAAGAAATGATAGTAAGTATATTAATCAGACTATAAATATATTTGCTCAATCACCCCAATAAGCAAAAGATTAGTCAAGGTCCTCAGACAAATTAGAGACTAATAAATATTGTGAGAACCCACTATCTCCCGGTGCCACAGACTGTCTCAGATAATTAATTTTTTTTTATTTTTATATTTGTATCATTCAACACTAATATACTAGTAAAATTCAGACTTGAAATATATAATTACAGTTTGAGAGTTTGTATATATTGTTCGATAAAAGCGGGCGTAGCCACTAGAAATTGTATGTCCCCTCAAAGTTAGGAGAGAAATAGGAGTCTCCTAATAAACCTCCACTTGTCCCCAACAATCATTCCTTTCAAACAAACATTCCCTTCCTTTTCGCCTACAAATTTTACTCAGTCTTTTCCTCCAAAATCCCCACTCACACAACAACACTTACACATCACTCTCTCCCTTTGCTCTTCTTTCTCTTCCTTCCCACATCTCCTCTCTCTCTCTCTCTCTCTCTCTCTCTCTCTCTCACCATGGTTGTTTCCTTTTGATGGTGGTGAAGGATGACTCTAAGGAGCGGGAGCGGGCAGGCGTGCGCAGCGTGCAAGTTTCAGAGACGACGGTGCACGCCTCAATGCCTTCTTGCACCCTTCTTCCCAGCTGATCAACCTCAGGTGTTCCACAGTGTTCACAAACTCTTCGGAGTGAAACGCATACAGAAGCTACTCAAAGAGCTCCACCCTGATCAAAGAGCCATGGCCATCAAGTCTGTCAAGTTCCACGCTGCAATGCGCGAGCGCAGCCCCGTCTACGGATGCATGCTCCAAGTTCACAATCTCGCCAACCAGATTCAGCTAGCTGAGGAGGAACTCCATACTTTCCTGCAACAGTTACTTCATTATCGTCAACAACAACAACAACAAGACACGTTGCCCAGTGATGATAATTACCTCTCCCAGCTGCAGTTAGGCATGGCGCCACCTGGAAACGGGTCCATGGCGCTCGTCCAGCAAGACGATCATAATCTTGTGATGGCACCACATGCCTCGTCTTGCTCCAACAATATCAATGGAGATAATGATGTGGAATCACTGTGGATGCAACAGAGATATAGCTACAGCAATAACAACGACAATGACAACGACGACGACAACAACAACAACAACAACAACAACAACAACAACAACAACAACAACAACGCCAATTCAATGGTCATGCAATCACAAATGACTACTACTTCACAAACTATGCCTGCACCACAAGAATCAGTTCAAGATTACAACGAGATGTATTCATTTTTCGACAACATTGATGACAGACAATCGTATATCGGCCCAAAGGAAGTGTACGAATCCAGGTACCTCATTCTCTCACTACAATATCATTGCTATCCCAACTTCTCATTGCATCTATTCCATCATTAGAACTGATGTTTCGACCTAACATGCAGTTTGGACTCGTCGGTTAGAGATTGTAGACAGTCTGATGAGCAAATAGCAGAGAATGAACTGAAGAATGCTGCAGCATGCTTTAGCCTTACAAGCTTCAACTAATAAACATCAAAATGCTGAGGATATTCTAGAAAAGAAGCTTGGCCTACTATTGAGATGCCATGTTTAGTTTCTCAATCATACATAACTTTCATAAAGTAAGCATTACAATTTACAGTATACTGTTTCTCTCTTCGTCTAAAGTGTACATGTTCATCTGCAATGAAGAAGTCACAATTTTTCAGAAAACTAATTGCTTGATTCACTTATCTTACCTCAATTGCATTTGAGACAGTATTTCTATACAGTATCATCACTATCTGCCTCTTGAATTACCTTTTCCAGTCTGACAGCAAGAGTAAAGTGCGAAATCATGTCAACCCTTTATAAGTGGTGGAACAGATTACTACACTATGTAAGAAAACAAATATTGTGCAATATTTTTCATTACAAAGATAAGCATGAACATAATCATTATGAATGAAGCCAACCTGTGTATTTAATCAATATGATACACAACTTGAGAATAAGTTCATTTATGTCAATATTATTGTAAATTTACACATCAAACTATTCCACGTAGCCACCAGTTTCACGGTATCCTTCATGTAACTTCAGATAAATAGATACTGGAAAAGTAAAAATATCAGCATGCGATGTTCCTCTTTCATGTACTATTACTTTCTGAAAGACTCAGAGTAATGCATCTGGAACTCATCATTTATTCACTGATTGAGCTTAATGTACAGACACCCTACAATGGGTCGTGTTACCAGAATCCCTCTACCAGAGGGAAAATGGTGATAGAGTTGTCTAAAATAATTTCATCTACTGAAAATTGCAATTGTTTCGTACCAGTTGCATAAATCAAAAAGGAGATATATCTACATCTAGTCAGGAGGACATATGACTTTCCATGATTTCAAGTCACATAAGCCTCGTGTTGTACGAACCACAATATGGGCACTTGTGGTAAAGCCAATGAAAATAGGCAGTTCCTCTTTTTTCACAGTCATTGCATAATATAACCTGCATATCCATTGTGTAAACATTTTAAATTATTTTGAAATTCAAGAATCACAAATTAGGTTGCAGAATGCAATCTACCTGCATCCGGCCAGAATACTCTTCTGGGATTTTCTCTTCTGCTAATAGAGCATCTAACATCCCGAAGTACACCTGTGTAGGAGATATATAAAGATTTTCGCGAACATCACTAAATTTTTGCACAATGTAAAAATTTTAAGCTGGAATCAAGAACACCAACACTACAAGAAAGCATTCATCCTCATTTAGTGTTGCTGAAAAACCAAGGTGCTTTTTTTATGCAGATCAAAGGAGTGACACTAATATTAATAGGTGTGAAAGAAATTTGAAACCCTTTCAACTCAAGACATATCGCGTTTATTAAGTTTATTAATTGTTACGTGCTATAAGGGGAATGAAATGGCTGAACCAAGAATTTTATTGACTATGCATTTGCAAGCACAAACATATGACATGGTATGTACTTTCACCAAGTGACGGGAACTGTTGGCATAATAAAAAGAATGGAATATAATCTAACCTGCATGTCACCCAGTGACTTGCTACAGATTGGGCAAATATAGTGAGAGCAAGTGTAGTCCTAACAGAAGGATTAAAGAAAAAAAGACGTTAGTTTTGAATTTTTTATGATTCATACAAGAAAAATTCTAGAGAACGGGGATACCTGAAAACAAGATGAGTGCATCAAATGGCCACATGGAAGTTGCTTGACAGGAGAGTTCGATGTAAAGATGTACTCGTGGCAAATTGGGCAGTTATCCTCAAGGCACTTCTCTCTACATACATGTACAAAGAGAGACTTCGACATACAAGCATTGCATTTCATGCAATGAAAGTAATCAATGCCCAGCCCCTTTCCCACTCGGCATAAATTGCAGTAAGGGCAATGGTATATTTGCCTGTCCAAAATAGTATCTGTTAGGATTGTTCAGTAAGAGATACCTATAAATTGAATTACGATGATAACTATACTTTATACTGAAATTAGAGAAACATCTTTGTTAGCTAAAAGTATCACTGTATTTATTGTCCATAAGCTGAATAAAGTGAAAAGGCAGTCAAGTTGCTTCAAGAATTAATGCTAACCAGAAAAACTAAGCAGATGTTTTTCCGACTCTAAGACAGTAAGGACCTTTGTGTCCATTACTGGTCAATTTTGAGAATGTATTAAGACAAGGAAGAGGACCATGAAGACCGGAGGCTGATAAATCGAAAATCAGATAGGCATAATCAACTAACCGCTCATCATCAAACAATTTGCAAATCTTGCAATAATATTTTCCCATGGAGAAGCCGCCGCAAGATTGGCTCATACATTTCTGACCAATTGGTTGAATTATCAGGCATTTCATGCACATCATTTTCGTTATAGCTTTTCTGTAGCAAGAAATAGTAAAAATGAGTTCACATGTAAGGAAAGTAAATAATTTGAGCAACAACTGAGTCATGCTAGTCTAACCTGTCCACTGAATGGTCGGCTAGGTCATCATGGCAACGTATACACGAGTAAAGCTTATTGCAACATGGAGCGAAAAGCTTACAATTTCTTGTATAGTGCTTGCAACCAAAAGTTGCACCAAGAGGGTCTCGAAAAGAAGGACTTTGACCTGGGATATCTTCCTCATGATTTTCCGCGGAAGCCTGATTGTGCAGCTTTTGCATTATAATCCAACGGCTGTAATTAGAAAAACAAATTAAATCAATAAAGGCATGCATAACAGCAAAGTTAATTGTCTGAGAGACTAAAATAAGCTGATTTTTTCAAGTTTGAATGCTGATGGCACCATGCAGAAGATAAAAATTACTATAGTTACATTCAACTTTCTATAGAGATATCGCAATCACTTGCGGAAGGATTAAGTACCTCATTAGCAAATTCTGCATTAAATATGTTTTCTTTTGAGAATCCAAATTAGGGTCACGAGACACCCTTCGTATTGCAGCTTCCAGCTCCTCCTGGTTCATGCTTAGAGGGTGCTCCTGGTTACTCAATTTCTGACTTTCTGTATTAGTTTTCTCTGCCACATCATGGCATATGTTATCCGCTTCCGTGAATCTCTTTTTCCCAGTTTTCTGATAAAGGCTTAAATCTTGAGACGGGCATTGATACTTCCCTCCGCCAGTTAAAGTTGATTTATGAACATCAGAAGATCCACAATGCTCACAATCTTTAATAGGAAATTCCATGTGTGTCTCTTTGTTATGGCCTACTTTTAACATTTGAGTACTTTCTTTCAGCAAATACTTTGAAACAACTTCGAGGGGGTCGTCAGGAGGTCTTGGCCCCTCTTGCACTGTGGATATGGTATATTCTGCCATACCTTCCCACCATTCTCGTAGCCATTCATCAAACTTTGTATGTCTAGACACCTTGAGCCATAAAGACATCACAGCCTGCTGCTCGTCAGACGTTATATGTGCCATTAGCCAGGGAATCGTTTCCTGTAGAATTTCTGCTCTCGTCCTCCCAAGCATATGTCCTATGATCTTCTCTTCTTCATCAATGGAGAAGCTTCCTCTAAACAAAGGAAAAATCTCAACTTCTTCACGATACATATGATCGGATAGTACCTTACGCATGGACAAACAAGTGCAATGGAGATTTGAATACAATTTGTCTAGCCGTGCCCTAGCCTCGCTGCTTCCCGGGTGATCTTGCAACTCAGATATCTCTTCCAGTATTGTGGAAGTTTTTATAAAATATTTGAACTCCAACTTATGGTCGATTTCGTAGGAATGGCTGATGTTTTGAAGTGCTCCCTTTGATTCCAGAGCCGGAAAAATAATTTCATCCTCTGAGTTACTATGAGTTTGATACATGTTGCGCACGAGTTTGAAGCGGTTCTTGAACTCAGCAAGAACTCCAACATTTACAGCCAGCTTAGCTGATGAGCAGACAAGATATTCCAGATCTTTTATCAGACCTCTATGGATATAAAAAATAAGATCCATTGGCCTAAATTCGAGAGTTACGGAAGTAGCAAGGTCTGATTCTACAAGATTTCTTTGAAGAGGTGGCATTCCTTTGAACTTCTGAGAAAAGAATATGCTAATATTTATCTCACTAGGAAAAAATATATCATGCTCTAGTGTTTTGGCAATAGCAGAAGAAGATGGAAACACTGCACTTATCGTCATCTTTGTTGACGAGTTTTGTTTGAACATCCAATCAGAGAAAATGATTTTCTGCCTCTTTTGCTCAGGCAAATAAAAGCTTCTACCATTAAACATTTCTTCCAGATTTTTTCTAAACTTTTCAGCAGAGAGTTTCCCTGAACGACCAATGCGGACCCATTCGCTTAGTAGACATGGAAAAGATTTACTTACTGCAGGACAGCCAAGCTCGACTTTCTTTAGAATAGATTTTGACTGGTTCTCAGTTAAATGAGAGGAGAACCAAGTAATAGTGCACCTTAGCAGACCAAGTGGCATCATATAAAGGCATGCGTGGAGTAGCCACATCTGCATTTCAGCGTTGCAACTCTTGGCAATGGATGGGAAAACCTAGAAAGAACTGAACAATAAAGTTACTGAAGCAACGGAACAAACTTCCAAACAATAAGAAACTAAAAAACAAGTCATTAAAACAATTGATTGTGTGTGAGCTTGCTTATATAGATGAAAGAAACACATAGTTAATATACTTTACACATTCTAAATATGGTTTGATAATTTGTATGAGTATATGTGCTTTATTTTGATTTCACAGACTAAAATTCAGAAGTAGAAAAAAAAAAATTAATTTATATTAACACGATTATGTACCAAAAAAATTCAATACGCTTCACAGAAAAATTATCTTGTTAATCCATAAATTTACTTTATAATTCAAGGCTTGAGTTGTATAAACTTATCAGCATCTCTTATAACAATATTCATGATCTATTAACTAGACTATGAAAAAATTTCAGATCATTTCGGTGAAATACAGAACTATAGTCCAAACTATAGAATAAATCTTAGTGAACAACTGGGAATCGACATACTAGAAATTGTACCTCGGTTTCAAGAAGCATCAAGTTATTTCCCAGCTTTCTTACAAGGGATTCCAGTTCCTGATAAAGCATCTCCACAAAGCTTTCTTCAAGTTGTGCCAAACCTCGAGATTCATGAAGCAGCAACCTTTGAAGAACTTTAATCTGACATTCATCTATGAGTTGACTGCAGGGAGATATGCTATTCTCCGCCACAAGACTCGACAAATTGCAGAATATTTTGTCCAAAGAATTGCTGCATTCAAATGAGAGAGGAAAAGTATCACAAGCATAAAAATATGTTGCTGCTCTGCATGAATATTCAACGGCTACATTATTAGTTGAAAATATTTGTCTCAACCTCAATCAAAATGGAAATGGTTACCTATAGAATATCAAGACATCGACAATAAATTTTAGCTGAATGATAACCGACGACAAGCTTGTGGAACAGTTTGAGCTTCTTATATGATGTAATTCCTCGACCATTTGATTGAGTTCTCTTCTCAGAGCAGCATGCCAGATATGAATACTCTCAACGGGTTCCTCCACACAGTTCTTTTGGATCGAACATGCTTTGTTGAGTTGCTGTTCTCGGTCACATGGAATCTGAAGTGGATGTAGCTTATGTATGTCCTTATTGGACAGTCCAGTTAGAAGTCGATTCCTTTTTCCATATATGCTGTTGGCACCGGAGGAAGAACTCTCGTGCTGAATCCAGGAAACGACTACCTGTGGAGGTCGTTATCAATTCCAGATACTTATCGACATCACTTGAGAATTGTAGCTTAGGATCTACCTCTTGAAGTAGTCTTTCTTTAGGCACAATAAGCTTTACGCAGCTTAGGACGTCTAGTTTCTCGTCTGAAGTGAGATAAAGAGTCGTCCATGGAAAAAATTCCTCCAGTAGTATGGTGGGAACACAGCACATATACTGCCAGACTAGCTGACACTGTTCCTCGGGCGAAAATTTCTCCATCAGCAACGGAAAAACCTGCATACACATGAGCGTATAATAGATAAAATTCGAACAAGTTATCTGATAGCTAGAGCAGCTGCCAATTATATACGGACGCAAACAAAGTTCTCCATGCTGAAAATTAACCAAAGTTTTGAGATGCATTTAAAGTCAGTTAAATTTACCAAAACGAGAGATCTCAACAGTGAGGTGAGTTATAACTTATAAGCACTATTGGATCATTTGGGCCTATGTTTACGTGCCGAATGAAAATCTGATCGGGAAAGGCTACAGAATGATCTATAAATATCGGTGTCATCATATTGAGAAACACCAGTTCGTTGAGTGTAAAGCTAAGTGTCGCCAATTAGTCCAAGATCCATTACTTCAGCCCCCAACTGCAGTTTATTTTGCCTCAATAATTTTTCTGGACTCTTTTTAGGTGATTTAAGGTCGATAATCCACAGCTCACTTGGTCATGTGACAGTTTATTTCAGGCCAAGTTACAAATTTCTCAGTCGAACCAATTTTAGGTCCATTATACCAGAGTTGTTATTTCATTTAAGTGCTTAGTATGACTGATTTTTTTCTGAATAAAAATATATTGTGTTCTCGTGTTTTGAGGTCTTAAGAAGTGTAAAAATCTTCAAACCTCTAAAATTTTATCATTCTTGCTCCAGCATTAAGTCATCAAATAAATAATCAAGATGTCAAGTAATTTGAAGAACATATAAAAGTTGAATAATTTGATAGGTACATACCTGCTCCTCTTCTTTATGCATGTGATGACAAATCATGGTCTGCACAGTACCAATCGAAGAAATGAAATCCTGAAACATCTGAGCGACATCTTCGTCTCCATTCGTCAAGAGATCCAAGTAGTGGAAGATGACACTGAAGCTATCATCAATAGAACTATGCTCAAGGGAATACGTGGATACGATATTCTTTACTTGAGCATCTAACGCCAGAAAGATAACCTGTTATTTAAGAATGAGATTTGCAATTTGAGTCATTGACACACGCTGAAATCTGCAAAATTCAGCAGAAACATTATCAAAGCTGAAGTTTTTTAAGGCATATCACCAAAAAGAAAATTAAAAAACAGAAGGGGGACCAAAAAACTGTATTAACGAGCATGTCTATTGTCGGACTACCCTGCTGCCTCCCCTCGTCAACAGTAATACATAAAATAGCTGATCAAATTTAAGCATGCCACAGTTTAGAGGGTCACACTAAGTGATCCTATTAGTTCGTTCTTTCGTATCTTTCACGATATCCATATCCAAGTTTCCACAGCAAAAAAGCTTCTCATTTTTATTCATCTGAAGCAAATCTTCAAGTTTCTAATTTTCATTATTAACTTCACTGTAGGAAGTGGTATTCATCTATTCCTTCTAGTTTATAATGTAAGAAATCCTGTTAAAATCACGCAAAAACAGCTATATGCTTCACAAATTCTTCAAATTTGAAAGTTGAAGAATTTATGATAGCTTTGATTAAGATGTAACAAAACTGGAGAGATAAGAATCTAGAAAGAGAAACAAACTGTGTATTGTATTCATAGAAATGGAATACAACTAACAAAATGGAGAGAAGAATTCAGAAAAGTTGTATTCTGTTCCTATGAATACACAATTTGTTTCTCATTCTAAATTCTTCTCTCTCCACCTCCATTTTGTTAGTATATCAAACTAGTAAAATGTAGATTCTGCACTCAATATTCTAACAAAGAGGCAAAATTTCCCCATAATTTCTTAATTACTCCACGAAGTCAACTCACTCCATTTTTTTGCATCAAACATAAAATTTCTTCTCCTTACTTCACAGTTTAATTACTTTCTTCCTCAAAAGCAGAATACTAAATCATTTTCATATTTACGAAAATTAGTCTAACCTCGTCTTCGGCAACACTGTGGTAGTCATAGACAAGCTTCAAGAACTCGATCCTTCGGCCGAGGTCAACGACGAGTTCGTCGCTCACCGCCCCAGCCTCGGCGGCCTCCGCCGCCACACGGCGGACAGAAGCGAGCTCCGCCCGAAAAGCTTTGTGAGTGACCACAAAGAAAAGAATGGGTGCGTCAACAACTCCGGAAACCGAAGGCTCCGGCCAATCCTCCTCCTTCTCAGATTCCCCGCCACCCATTTAACGACAAGCTGCTGCCGCCGCCGATACCGCCACCTCTCATAAATGGCAAGAGAGGACCAAAAGGGAAGTCTCAGCGACGAGATTTCACCTGCAATTTAATGGAGTTTGTTCAGGCCGGGCGTGTGCTGCTTCATCACAGATTCAAACTTCAGACAATTATTTGTTTAATCATTGTTTAAAAAATATTGGTCTTAGAAAATTCGAATGATTCCGACGTTTTAACAAACACCTTGTGGCCGTGGCGCGGGCTGCTTCTGTTTTGTTTGTTACCGTACAAAAATATTTTTGGCGGGTCGGTAGGACCAACCGGTCGGTGCCACGTGTCGTGGGTGTTTTCTTTTGTACGGGTCTTGTCGGAATGCGGACGTTGCTGCACCGCTGGTGTAGCTGATCACAACCCCTTATGAAGGACCTTGGGCATCACGCTCTTCACTTGATTGGAACTACTTTTGAGGTCCAAACTCCAAATTATACGCCGGCCCGGCCCGTAAGGGCTTTCGGAGATACGGTTCAGCTCGAACCAGCTTTTCATATATCAGACTCATGAACAGGCCCGCTCCAAGCCCGGGTTTGAGTTGGAATGGGAATATGGAGCCATTTTAGGATAGGCCCATATCAGGCCCACACCATCCTCCGAACCGGGCTTGGCCTGGCCCGGCTCAATTAAAAAATCTTGCCCGAACCTCCATTTTTTTGTTCTCGTATTCTTTTTTGTATTCAATTATATTTTGGAATTTTCACCCACTCTATTTTTACTCATATTGCGTGCGGTTTGAGTGAGGCTGGACAAAAATATCGAATATGGCGTATATCAAAATTTACGGTACGGTATGATACCGTATCGAATACACACGGTACAACAACGTATGATTTTCTATATATCAGCAGTATACCGTACCGTACCGAAAATTCGGTATATGCCGAAAAGACGGTATATGCCGAGAAATCGATATATATCATACTGTATATACCGTCAATACCGAATTTATTAAATAAAATAAAATTAATATTATGCATTTATACTTATAATATAATTAATATTACAATATTATAATTAATACAACTAGATAATTAAATTAAAATTTATTAGAATAAATAAATTAACATAAATAAGCTTCTTACCAATTGATAATAAGCAACTACCGGTTAATGACAAAATAAGCATCTATCTAGTTTATAATAAGCAAATCAAAACAACAAGAAAAAAAACATAACTAAGAAAAATAAGTATCTCCGTAGTTTATTGAAAACAAATAATAATCTAGAAAAAAAACAACATAGGAAAGTAAAATAAGCATCTCAATAATTTATCATAAGCAAATAAAAAGGGAAAAACAACAATAGAAAAATAAATAAGCATCTCATAGAAAAATAAATAACTAAATAATCATCTCTTCAATTTATAATAAGCAAAGAGAAAACTAGATTATAAGCTCTAATAATTATATAAAAAGAATTTGAAAACTATAAAAATAAATATAAATAAACGTTTCTCAAATCTATTCATTATTTGTTATAGTCGATAAATCATTCGATACATGAGCATTAGTTGAGTAACAAGATTGTCTTATTATTTGTTATAGTCGATGAATCGTTCGAGAGCTTTAGTTGAGTAACAAGATTGTTCTTGTTATTTGTTATAGTTGATTAATCGTTCGATACATGGGCATTAGTTGAGTAACAAGATTTATAGTCGATGAATCGTTCGATACATGAGCATTAGTTGAGTAACAAGATTGTTCGTATTATTTGTTATAGTCGATAAATCGATTATCATATTATATTATATTAAATAAGTAAAAGATATTACTACTATTAAAATTTATGAATCATATGTCATAGCAAATATATTACTCTATTTAAAATTTTGAGGCGTAGACATTCCTCATTCAATTCCTAATATAAACAATAAAAATAAAAACAAAGCTTAAAAATATAAACAATGAAAATGAAATAAAAAATCAATGCATTTTTTTTCCACTATGCCAAACCACAATGCGGTATACCGGAAAAATGGTATGGTAACGGTATATTAAATTATGATATCGAATATTCGGTATACCGAAAAACGGTATACCAAAAAGTTCGGTATGGCAACGGTATGAACTTTCTCATACCGATATTTTCGGTATGGTATACGATATGGCGACAAAAATTCGGCATACCGTACCGATCCACCCCTAGGTTTGAGATATTGTTGAGCCAATTCATTATAGCCTTCACTCAAATTCTAATATGTATATTGGAATTTCTTTATATAGGTTTAACTGTATATGTATATTGGAATCCTCTATTAAAAATTAAGAGGCAAATGACAATATAGCATTAGGGTATATGGTAATATCAAATTTTGTCAAAAATTCGCTTTTGACAAAAATTGGATAAAACTGTACTTTATTTGACTGAAATACCCTTATTGAGTAGTGAGTATGTAAGGTTAAAATTCAAAAAATATTTATTACCCTCGTTTCTCTCTCTTCCCTCATTCTTCTTCGCGCTATTCTCTCTCATTTCCTGAACCCTTCATTTTCTCTCCACCCTCCGCCGTCAACCTATTACATCCCTTTGCTAGATGGCACCGCACACGAAGAAGCCGAAAACTGTCGAACCAGCGGCGGAAAAATCAATCGCCGCGTCGACGAGCGAAGCACCAAAGTCGGCCGCGACGAAGCAAAAAAAATCGGCTCGACGAAGCCAAAAAAACGGCGACGAAGCCGAAAACCGCCGCGACGAGAACGAGGAGTAAACGCACCGAAGCGTCGTCGCCGCCGCGCCAAGAGAAAAAAGCACAATCGCCGCCGCTGCCCGAACAGGAAGAAGCACCGCCGCCACCCATAGAGAAAGAAGCCTCATCACCGCCGGAAGAGGAGGAAACCGGCGATGAAGATATATTTGCAGATTTGCCGGTAAGTTTTCTCATATTTTCATTTACAAAATCCAGATCTGAAACTTAGGGCTCGTTGCATGTTTGATTATCACTTTCGATTTTGCGGGTTTACAATGTTTTGAATGTCAATTGCGTACCTAGTTTGTCGAGTAGAATGTGAATTAGGGTACACACAAATTTAGGGGAAAAATGTATTGGTACACATACGTACCAGTAATTTTAGATCTATAATTTCTGGAATTGAGGATAGCATGTTCTTGATTTTCTGAGATTATGAATGCTGAATTTTGCATTCGGTTGATGTAAATATGGCATTGTATGGTTAAAATTGGTACGATTTTGTAAATGCGTACCCAGTTCCGAAGCATATAAGTTGCAACTTGGTAAGCATTTACAAATACGTACCAATATAACTAGTGTATTCTTAGTACACTCGGTACGTATTATCAAATACGTACCAAGTGTACTAGTAATTTGTTTTTTTGTTTACGCAATTGCAAAAGCGTACCTACTTACCGGTATACTTGGTACACATTGTCAAAAATGTACCGTGTGTACCAATATTTCATTGTTTGCAAGTACGTATTTGCAAATGCGTACCTACATGACAAGTACATTAGGTACGCATTAGCAAAAACGTACCGAGTGTACCAAGAAACTTAGTACGTATTTGTAAAAGTTTACCACTTTTACCAAGCAGATTATGATTAAAAAGTGAATAAGAATTTCTTATTGAATTGTTTTTTGTCTTATTGCAGCACAACTGGACATATAAGAGGCTTGAACTCAGCACCTTAAAAAATAAGGTGATGACTCATAGTTATAAGTCACTTATTTCTGACATCCGAGGATGCCTCAATAAATGTGGCAACACTGTCTTGGAGAAGTTGAAGCAGTCCTGCTTGGGGCACTTTATGCAGGACTACAACACGCAATCGGGGAAGGCCATACACTGGATGGTGCTCCGTCAGGTGGAGTCATTCCCTGAGTACAATGAATCGGCTGCGCTTCTCGAGATCAGAATTTGCTTTGGTGAGCGGGCTGAGATTTGGCCTTGCAGAATTTAACTCATATGCCAACCACACTATACCGCGATCCTCCCTCTACACCCGACTCTTCGGGAACAAAATGGTGACCCCTGCAGAGGTGTGGGCACCATTTGTGAACCGAAAATTTTTCCGTAAGAAATCTGTTCTCAAAGTTAACGACGACGACTACTTGAAGTTGGTTGGCAGTGTCGTACGTCCTAGGCTACGAGAATGCAAGGAAAAAAATCCCGGACTGGGTGTGGGTGTTGGTTGAGGATGAGCAAGCTTGGGAAAAATTCCTATGGGGCAGTTTCTCGTTTCAGATGGTTGTCGATTCTTTTAAAACAATCGACACAGAAGATAAGAAAAACAAATCCGACATCGCTTACCACATTCGAGGCTGCAGTTTCGCTTTATTGGTAAGTTCAAGAGTGGTAAAATTGGTACGCCTTGAAAAACTTGGTAAGATTTTATAATTGCGTACCAAACGTAACAATATGATACTGGTAAACTCGGTACGCATTTTAAAAATTGTACCAAGATTTTCAAATATAAGCATAAGATAATTGGAAAACTTGGTACGATTTTATAATTACGTGCCTAACGTAACAGTTTGATACCGGTAAACTCGGTACGCATTTACAAAATCGTACCAAGTTTTTCAAATATAAGTATAAGCTATTGGAAAACTTGGTACGATTTTATAATTGCGTACCAAATGTAACACTTTGATACTGGTAAATTCGGTACGCTTTGACAAAATCGTACCAAGATTACCAAGTAAACCTATTCTATCTTGTATATGATTACATACTAACAAAGTCTATTTATCAAACAGAGTTGGATATTTGAGGTTGTACCGGCTATTGAAAAGAAGGTTGCATTGAGGTCGACTGAGAAGAAACTGTCTCGGATGTTGAGGTACAGATACATCAGAGATACGGAAATCTCCCCAGAAGAAAAGATAAAAGTGGTAAAATTTATTCTTAGATCTATACTCATTTTATAAACATCACAGTACGCTATTAGTAAAACTTGGTAAGCATTTACAAATACGTATCAAGTGTCCATAGATAAATTGGTAAACTTGGTACGTAATTATAAATGCGTACCAAATGTACCAAGTTAAACCAACAGTTTATTAGGTACACTCGGTACGCAATAGGCATTGTGTACCGAGAGTGCCTAAATAAAATGGTAAACTCAGTACGCAATTGTCATTGTGTACCAAGTGTACCAAGTTTACCGGCAGCTTATATAACCATCTTGTATCGTTTTCAGAATCTTCGACAGCTGCTAAAGCCCTTTCATGCTGAGAAGGAAATACCATACTGGCTGTCTCTACAGAATGACTCAGAATTCGGCAAATTTGCATTTGAGTATGATTCGAATGATGCCAAAAAGAAAAGAAAAAGAGAACTAGCTGACGATGGTGACGATGATGAAGAGCCTGCTACCAACAAAGATGATGAAGACACTCCTCCGCCTCCGCATACCAACGCTGCATCCACCTCCACTGCTCTTCCTACTGCCGATGTTGGTTCCTCTGTCCTTGCTACCTTAATGCAAGGGTCGAAGAGAACGGTTCTTGTGAAAGAGATAGCTGAGGCAGCAACAAATCTGCTGATCTCATGGATCAAAGATGAAAGGTAGCAGCTCGTGAAGGATGTTGGGACCTATGTTGTTAACCATCTCCAAGAAGAAGGAATAGTCCAACCCTTCACGAGTGCCCATTATACATCTCCCGGCTCTCCTTCTCACAATGACATCGAACCCGCAGCAGCAGAAGCAGAAGCAAATTCCGACAGCATTCCCCTCGACGTGGATGGCGACAGGAGAAGCGCGGAGGACGACGGAGCAGACAGATGATGATAAGGTACAAGATGCATCTTGAGTTGATGCATAGCAATATATGAACAATTTGATGATGGGATAACATAAACAATTTCAATTTTTATTTTTCATGTTATGAACAATTTAGAGTTATGTTTCTGTTTCTTTGATGTTGTAACCGAATTCATAATACGTTGGATGAATTATTTTTAATCAATTGATCTAGGAGTATATTGTAATTGGGTACGCATGGTACGATATATAAAATTGTACCTGTTTCCATGCGTACACATGGTACGTTTTTCATAAATACGTACCATGCGTACCAACAAATGTTTATTCAAAACGTACCAAGTGTACCGAGTTTACAATATAAGTCTGGTATGAAATTCGAGAAAACGTACTAATATTTCTCTTTTCTCCAGCAGGCCCTTGAACAGATAAGCGATCAATTTACGGACACGCAAATCAATACATTGTGGGACACCTTCTTGGAAGCTGATCAATTTATGCCTCCACAACAGAAAATTCTTCAAGCAAATGCAGCTCCAGCTGGAGCATTTGAACCGTGTCCACAATTTCAAGCTCCACAAAGTCCTCACCCTCCACAAGGTCCTCCGCTCCACAAGGTCCTCCTCGACAAACTCCACAAGGTCCACCTCCACAAGATACTGCGCTACAAGGTCCAGCTCCACCACAAACTCCACAACCACCACAAGCTCCACCAACACCACAACCAGCAGCTCCACAAGCTCAATCTTCCCAAAATCAAGCTCCTAAAATCTCGGTACGCATTTTGAATCCAAGGCCAATCCGAAGGAGATTTCCAGCTCCACCTCTAAGCAGTCCATTTCTCCCGAATGACGTGCGACCAGGCCGTCACACATTTGAGCAACTGGTTGAGCTCGGAAATGGCACCGTAAGTTAACTTTTTCATTTTCAAATATCAAAGTTTACATGTTTAATACGTACAATTTTGTCAATGCGTACCAGGTGTAACAGGTAATTTTTGGTAAACTCGATACGATTTGTTAAATCACGTACCAGGAGTACCATTTTCCAATTGATAAACTCGGTACGATTTGATCAATGCGTACCAGGTGTGCCAGTGTAGTATTGGTAAACTCGGTACGATGTTATCAATGCATACCAGGTGTACCGTTTTGTAATTGATAAACTCGGTACGATTTGATCAATGCGTACTAAGTTTAATTAATCTAATATTCATTCAAAATAGGGGGAATGTCGGAGCCTTTTGTGGTGCGGAAAAGAGCTTTTTTGAGTCTATCATTGATTCAACTGGCCAGCTGGACATAGAATACATTAAGGCTTACCTTGCTGTTCTCGTGATGAATCCTACAATGGCTGGATTGGGAGAAGTTGACCCCAAGATTGCCATAACGTATTGCTATTTTATGGTAAATTCTACAATTTAGACTGATTTTAATTGTTTATAGTAATATATATAACATTTATATATTTATGTATTTTACACTTATTTCTAGGAAACGGTGGAGAATGTATTTGACTTGGTGAACCAATCTAAGAGAGGCGATCATTTTGATTCGTACAATCACAAGATATTTCGGTCGGATGTTGAAGAGATCTTCCCTGAAGAAGAAATGAATAGGTTGCTCCTGTTTGCCGAAGGAGTTCAGCCAGCTTGGGGGGAGAACATGAGCAATGGGTTGACTGCGACAAGGTAAGATTTTATTAATACGTAACAATATATCGTGGTACACTCGGTATGCATTGCTAAAATCGTACTAGTTTTGCCAAAGCACGTATGGTAAATACGGTACGATATTACAAGTTCGTACCGAGTGTACCTGGTTTCGCGGTACGCATTTACAATTACGTACCATGTTTGTTTAGATTTGTGGTACACATTTACAATAACGTACCATGTTTTATTTTGGTTTTAGGTAGTTGCATTGTGCTTCCATAAGGATCACTGGGCATCTTATTGGTAGATCTAAAAAAGCAGAAAATCACTCTCTATGATTCGAAGGAACATACATTCGAAGACCACCATTTCGATAATCGATGAGATCTCTTCCTCCCAATGATAAGAACGATGCCACAAATCATGAAGGTCATTGGATACTACAATGAGCATCGCATAAAAAATCCACAATTCTACCAGTGGAAATTATGCTTTCCTCTCAAGAAGGGCCACAAAGAAACAAATTCCAACAAGATAACGGATATGATTGTGGCATCTATGCGCTCAAGTATGTCGAGCAACTCATTTCAAAAAACTCAACGCAAAGATGTTTGGAAGCGCCACAAGACCGTAGCAGTACCGAGACCACATAGCAAGGACGATTTATGCCCACAACATGGAGGAAGTGATTCCGGCAGTCCTCATGGATTTGGATGGAGGCAACGAATGAACAGTGATGTAGTTTTACTATTTTGTGGATGATAGATAGTATTTTGTGAATGCATAAACATTACTATATTTTGAATGTGTATTTTGGATAACTATTAGCATATGCTATTGATACTATGTATATTTTGATCTATATTGGTATTATGCATAAGTTCACTATGTAGTTACAATATGGTACGCACGGTACGTAAATGTAATTTCGTTACTGTTTTTCTAGTATGCAAGGTAAGCAATTAAACAAAACGTACCAAAATTTACTTACCTATCTGTTACAATACATATAAAAACGTACCAATTTTTAGTATAAATCTAATAGAATTCAAAACCATGACAAACCGTTCACATCTAATAGAATTTAATAAATCTCAAATTATCAACCAAATCTATGTGGATCTTGACATGTTTGGTTAATATGACCCACAACACCACAAATACCACATTTTTTAGTTTTACGGGTTTGTGATTTGACGCTTGGTTTGTTGCTACTCCTTTCTTCTTCCGGGTTAATAAAGCGGCGTCTTAAAGGGCATGTACTCATATAATGACCTTTCTCATGACACCACAAACACTCTCGACTTCGTTTGGTATGAGATCCAGTGGCAATCCTCTTTGTACACGGTTGTCCAGCTTGCTTAGGTTCCTTGGGTGTAAGAACAATCATTGAAGCAACATGTGGCGGCACACACCACGAATCTTTATCCAAAATAGGCATCACATCATCAACATAAATCTTGCGCCACGTCATAGTAGAATAATATTCATGCACATATGACAGTGGAGATTCCTTCTTAAACCTAAAAATGAGTGAAAAATTAATACTTCGACGAAGGAAAACATGGTACATAATTATAAATACGTACCAAGTGTACCTCATGAGAACTTGGATACTTGGTACGCATTGGGTAATGCGTACCGGTGTACCAAGTTCTAATGAGCAAACTTGATACGCAATTGTAAATGTGTAACAGGTGTACCGCATCCGAACTTGGTAAGTCGGTACGTTTTTAGTCAAAGCATACCTGCATACCAAGTTCTGATGAGCAAACTTGGTACGTAATTGTCACTACGTACCAAGTGTACCACATCGGAAATTCATAAGCAGGTACACATTGATCAAAGCGTACCTACGTACCAATTTTTCATGCGGTACACATGGTACGCATTTACAATTGCGTACTAGGTGTACTAAGAAGTTTTGGCAAAATAGATACGAATATGCAATTAATTCTAACACATAAAACTTCAACTTCACCTGATTGTTGCTGTAGCGTGAGAGAAAACGTATTAAGTCCAGATCCCATACTCGACATGAACACTTCCTGGAAGCAACATCAACAACATTGCTCTTTACTCCAGAAATGACATTAAACTTCGTCTCAGATATCGGTTCAACTCTCATCACGCGTCCTGCCTTGACAGCTTTACCTAATTCTCTTGTTGCGTATACCGATAATTCTTCATTTCTAGATCCAGATTTTGTGCACCGCTGGAAGAACCAAGATTGCACAAGATTACAACAGTATTCTAGAAGAGAACATGCCGGAAGTTTTCTAGCCCACCGAAGTCTAGAATTCATATTCTCTACAGCATTAGATGTACCAAAGCCAAACTTCCGCACGGGGCATAACGCAACAAACCATCTACTCGGACCAATACTGATAAGCTTTTCATAGCCACAACAAGAGGCCTCTTTCAAATTGTTCATGTACTCCTCATAGTCTTGTAATTTGTAAGCATTGGTAGCAAGATGGAATAGATCAGTCACAACGGTACCCCAAGTCTTCAGGTTACCCTATATATGAAACGTACAAAGACCATGAGGGATGCCAGGATAAACTCGATCTATAGCATTCTTGATGCTAAGATGTTGATCAGAAACTATCATAAAATTCGGGGGGCAACCAAACGTCTGACGGACATGCTCCAAAAACCACGATCAAGATGAAGCATCCTCCACATCACCAATGTCAAATGCTAATGGAACAATCTGTTCATTAGCATCCTTCGTAGCTGCGACAAACAAAATACCCTCGTATTTCCCTTTCAAGTGTGTGTCATCAATGACAATCACGAGCCGACATGCATGAAACGCTCTTATACACGCAGAGAGAGCAAAGTAACAATATTGAAACAAACCGTCTGGACATGTCTGAAGGTCCACAATTGGACCTGGATTCATCTACTCCAACATGTATAAAAACTTGGGAATCATCTGAAAGAATTTATCTCAATTAATACAAATAATCACTGAAAGTACACTTGGTAAACATGGTACGCGTTTGAAAAGACGTACCAAATGTATCAGTAATATAGTTGCAAAATAGGTGCGCGTTTACAAAAACGTACCTATTGTACCAAGACAATTGGTAAAACTTGGTACGTTTTTAGAAAAACGTAACGACATACTATATTAACTATTGTACACTAGGTACGCAATTGTAATTCCGTACCAAGTTTGCAAGTGTATTACCGGTACACTGAGTACAATTTCATAAAATCATACCCCGTGTACCGGTAATACAGTTGCAAATATGGTACGAAATTTAAAAATCGTACAACGTGAACCAAAATTACCAATAATAATTAGGTGATAATAATATAGAAAAGGATAGAGAAACCTGAAATGAATTATTGGCATCGCCAAATGAGAGTTCCAGAGCATGGTGCTTACCAGCCAAAGCAGTAGAATATTTTACATTCACACCAAATTCCCTTCGTATCTGTGATTGAATATTCTTTGGCCTAAGACACGAACCATCTTCCCCAAAATTTAGGCCAAGGTGTGCAACAACAACTCAAGAAGAAACCTTAAGATTCGGGTAATATCTTAAATCATCCACAAAAGAGTGAAGAGTGAAGAGATTGATGCGCCACAAATTAGATGTTGCACTTCCTCGCATCTCAAACTCACATCGTTCTACCAATTTACATCTCACATGGTAATACACCTTGTTTGATCGAATCGTTATATACTCGAGATGTTTTTTCATGTGATATAAACCAAGAGTTGACTTCATTTTCTTCTTTCTGACAAAAGGGCCACCCTGAACAAGCTCATCCACACGCACAACTGGTGCCAATACTTCTTCCGAAGGAAGAGATGCTTGCTGGGCTGCACCGGGAATAACCCACAAACATCGTCCTGCACTACTTTCATTACCCACATCGCTATTACCATCCACATTGCTATTACCAACATCATGGTCATCATTTTCACCAACGCCATCAAAACCCAACTCATCACAAGGAACAACAAAATTGTTCTAGTCTTCATTCTGCACACCACCATCAATTAAAGGACTCCTCCTATTATGAGATTCATCAATCATGTGAGAAACAGTCACATATACAGTAGGAAACTCCAACACATCCATCAAATAGGACAACTCGAAATCATCTGTAATTTTCATTCTCATAGTTTCACCACTAGGAGACTGCACTAAACCATCTATATCAAACATATACATACTCTTCTCATTCTTCATTCGAACTTCAAGCTTTACTAATAAAGATTCAAAGTTTATACCACTGGGCGATATAGGAATATACTCTTTCCTACCACCCTCATAAATGTTCTCCTTCCAGTATCCTCCATGCGCAACCACTAAAGAAGATCGCCTTACCTGCATCATAATATATAGATGAAACTTGGTACACATTAATAAATACGTACTGCTTACCAAAGTAACCTTTGTACGCATTAATAAATATGTACTGCGTACCAAGTAAACTTAGTACATACTGGTAAATACGTACTGCGTACCAAGAAAACAAATTAAGGTACGCAGTACGTATTTATCAATACGTACTGCGTACCAAGTGGACTTGGTACACACCAGTACACAATTGTAAAAACGTACCAACTCAAAATCAGAAATCGAAATCGAAAATTAGAATTCAGTCGTCGGAAAATTACCTCCATAACTAAGACGCCACAACCCAACATCACCGGAAAATTATAATTGAACACATGTAACACTTTCTAAACAATTATCCAAGCATAAAACACAGCAAAATTGCAACAAATTTGCAGAAAAAAAAAACATAATCAGAAAAATCCCAACAAATCGCAACCAAATTGCAGTAAAATCGCACTAAAAACGCAAGAGAGAAAGACGACGACGAAGAAACGTCGCGACAAAAATCGCGTAAGACGACGGCGACGACAAAAGATTACAAACTCGAGCTGAGGGAGGAAGAACACAGAAAAAAAAAGAGAAACACGTGAGGTGAGGGAAGAAGAGAGAGAAAAAAGAGAGAGGAAAATAAAAGTGAAAAAGTAGGAGAGAGAATGTTATAAAATGGAATAAAGTACTAAACATAAGGGTATAAATGCCCAAAAAGTAAACATATGACAAAATTGATAAAATTGAACTAGTGACCTTTTTTGATATTACAATTAGGCTAATGACATATTACTGCATTTCCTCAAAGAATAAACTCTATTTAAAAATAAAAATTTATAATTTCAATTTGGCCTCTTTTATAAAACCACAATCGTAATAAGTTGGGATTCGTTTTTTTTTCTTTCTTACCACTTATTATACATGTTTGTGTTAAGATAAGACTCTTTTAGTCTCGTTCAATATGACATGTAATTCTTTTTGAGTCGTCTTATTCAATATGGTCATTTTTCTCTTATGAAAAGAATTTCGACTTCATTACCTAAACAGTGGCGGAACCATTGGGGATTTTGGGTGTGCCGAATAATAATATTATTATATATGGGTGGGTTAGAGGGAGTTCTAGTTATAAAATTAGAGAAATATCTTTATTTTAATGTTTGCACCCCTTTAATTCTTAGATATGAAAGTAACTTACTACTTCCTGCCACTCACTCATATTATCATCATTTTTTTTATTTGGGTGTCCCACTCGTATTGTCATCTTTCAAATAAGGAAAATTTTAACCCTTTAAAATCCTCAAAAAGTAATGGGACCTATCCACTTTCTATCTTTATACCCTTATTCTTAATCTGTTTGTCGAACAGTAACATGACAATATCAATGAGTCGGAGGGAGCATGAGTTTCAAAATAGATGATGTATGCTAACTTGATAAATTCATGATTTAAAAAATTTGTACCATGTTAATTCAATTATGTTCATACTTGTTTAAAACAAATAGCTATACATGTGAATATCCTCTATGGATTTTTTTTATCATCAAGTTGTTTTTGAAAATAATTAGACAACCATGTATTTTTATTTTATTTTAAAATGTATGACTTTTCTTTGCTTGTGGCTGTTAGGAATTGGGTACTTGCTCGTGTAGATTTCAATGAACAATACTTTTGTTTTTTATTGATGAACTTTGAACGGAAACAGAACTTGTAAGAATTACAATGGAAACTGAAGTATAGAGATTAGGAAAACCAGATCGTTCGAAGTTAGACTTCTGCCCACAAGACGAGAATACGCCCCGGTAGTACTCACGGTAAGGTGGCTCGTCCCCAAAGGTTAAAATGATCTGAACGTCTCGGCTGTAGTAGCACCACAAACAGAACCGAGCTCTGGCGAACTGAACTGGAACGAAGACTGAACTGGAAGTGAATGATATGCTATGAAAGGAGAGAATGCAGATTGCTTTCGTTGAGTGTGGAATGCAAATGAAGATGCATCCCTTATATAGCAGCTCAAGACATGTGGAGGGGCTCGTCTCATTAACGCAGCCATTCATGACCGGCGGTTTCTGGACGTGAAGAGGTGGCCGGATGTGAACAGCCTTGGCTGTTACAGATGCCAAAGGTCTTGGGCCGATGGGCTTCACACGGATGGGTTGCTGGATTGGGCTCAACAATTAATCGAATTGGGCTAGTGGAGTTGGTCCAAAAAGATAAGGCCCAAACATCAGCCCAAAGCACCAATTGCCAAGTCCAAGTCCAAGTCCAAGTCCCAGTCCCATGCCCGGCCCGAGCCCGAGCCCGCTCGTCCGAACGGACGGCGGCATCGGCGGCGCGCGCGTGCGCGTGTGTGTGCGCGCGTAGGCACCCATACACATCCATACACACCAACCCAACAAGTTATTAAGCCCATACAGACATAGCCTTAAATACTAGTCAAATCATCCACATATAACCGATGTGGGACAACTAACATTTATTATAATTAATAACATGTTAATTACTACTTCAACATCCAACCTTTAGCATACAATATCTCACTCACCTGAAATCGGTTTAGAGATATTAAATATACCACGTTCATCTACTCACGGCGTAAATTAACATCCAATAAATATTTTAATTAAATAAAAAATATTTAATCAACAATATTTATCCTCAATAATGGTTAATATTTAAACCATTTCCAACAATCTCCCACATGAGTGAGAATGCTAATGCAAAATGAATGTAAATGCAAAGTTCAGTCCTCAAGAGACAATACTGCATTTGGCTAGGTGGCTTGTGACCTTGAACCTATCCATAGTCAACATTATCGAGTATACCGGCGGCATAGTGGTTATGAAAACCTTGAACTAGTCCTCCATGGTGTATACCGAGACAATAATATTGACACAATATTATCTCAATTCCTTTCGTTCTAACGTTTTGTGCCCTTTTCGGCCTTGGACACCCATTTGGATTCATAAGCGTATCAATTGAAGCGGCCCTCACTTCACACTTATATAGGTGATTCTTATTCCCAAGTATCGTACTATACTTGACCTCTCCGAGGTATCCAAGAATCATTAAAAGTCATAAGACTTAACCTCACCACTTGTAGGTAAACAAACACTCACTGTTCTCAAAGATAGGTATGTTCGAGTGTTTAACACACGGATTCTTATAACTTCGTTGTCCCATTGAACCAAGCTCTTGGGATCCTCCAATCTGAAAGGTTGGGTATCCGCTATAATCATCCTTAAGATGTGGATTTAACACTCATTCCCTCTAACAGTTTATACATTTGATCTCGATTAATGCTCTTAGTCAGTGGATCCGCTAGATTATCTATTGACCTTACATAGGCAATTGAGATAACCCCACTCAAGATCAAATGTCTTACGGTATTATGTCGTCGACGAATATGTCGAGACTTACCGTTATAAAATATATTCTATGCTCGTCCAATAGCAGATTGGCTATCACAGTGTATCAACACAGACGACACAGGCCTCGTCCAACATGGAATATCCTCGAGGAAATTTTTAAGTCATTCGGCTTCTTCACCAGCTTTATCCAAAGCTATGAATTCAGATTCCATGGTAGACCTGGCAATACAAGTCTGTTTCTTAGACTTCCAAGATACTGCACCACCCCCAATAGTGAACACATATCCACTCGTAGAAAACGAGTCTTTGGAGTCAGATATCCAATTAGCATCACTATACCCTTCAAGTACAGCAGACTCTCTTGAATAGTGAATCGCAAAGTTCTGAGTATATTTCAAATAACCCAGTACGCGCTCTAGGGCTCTCCAATGTTCTTTACTTGGATTAGCAGTATAACTACTCAACTTGTGAACCGAGCATGCTATATCAGGTCGGATACAGTTTGACAAATACATCAAACTCCCAATGATCTTAGCATATTCATCTTGACCCACAGGTTCCCCCTTGTGCTCACTTAGATGAACATTCAATTCCCAAGGAGTCTTAGCAATAGGTTTCTCATAAGCGTTGAATCTCCTCAACGCTTTCTCAACATAGTGAGATTGCGACAATGCAATTCCATTGGGCGTTCTTAGAATCTTAATTCCAAGAATAATGTCAGCTAAACCCATATCTTTCATGCTAAAATTCATACTTAGCATCCTCTTGGTTTCACCAATCACACGAGAGTTACTACCCATGATTAACATGTCATCTACATAAAGACAAACGATAACATAATCGTCACCCGTTTTCTTAATATAGACACATTTGTCACTCTCGTTGATCTTGAAACCATTTGACAATATCACTTCGTCAAACTTCAAGTGCCAACGCAAAGGCACTTGTTTCAATCCATATAAAGACCGTTGTAGTTTGCATACCATGTGCTCTTTTCCAGGTACAACAAACTCTTTCGGTTGCTTCATATAGATTTCATCATCTAACTCCCCATACAAGAATGCAGTCTTAACATCCATTTGATGAATCTCAAGATTGCGCAAAGCAGCAATAGCGAGAAGCACCCTGATAGAAGTAAGTCTCGCCACGGGCGAATAGGTATCAAAGAAATCATAACCGGCTTTTTGTCTAAAGCCTTGAACTACAAGTCTGGCCTTATATTTATCAATAGTACCGTCAGACTTGTACTTCTTCTTTAGGATCCATTTGCATCCTAATGCCTTACAGCCTGGTGGTAGTTCAACTAACATCCAAGTGTGATTAAGCATAATAGACTCAATCTCGATGTCTATAGCTTCTTTCCACAAAGCCGCATCCGAACCAGATAAGGCTTCTTTTACGAATACCGGTTCACCGTTTAGCATTAAAACGACGTAGTCCGGTCCATAAATTTTTGCTTTCCGTACTCTAGTACCACGTCTAGGCTCATTCACAGACATAGACCTAAGTCGCTATCTATTCGGCGGTCCATAGAACACTGGATTAGAACTTGATGCAATATTTTCATCTATGGGTTCAGAACTCATAAACTCATCTACAAGTTTAGAACTCGTAGCTTCATCCTCAACTCTCTTACTAGAGTTAGGATCAACCTTATCCTTATTAGGATAGATGTTCTCAAAGAATACAGCATTCCTTGATTCCATCGTCGTACCCGCATGAATGTCGGGTATATCGGATTTGTGTACAACAAACCGATACGCGTTGCTGTTAAGTGCATAACAAATAAAGATACAATCTACCGTTTTAGGTCCAATTGTAACTTGTTTTGGTAAAGGCACTTCAACCTTAGCTAAACACCTCCACACTTTGAGGTATTTATACGAAGGTTTCCTCCCTTTCCAAAGTTCATAAGGAGTCACGTCCTTCCCTTTGAGTGGAATCTTGTTCAAGATATAGTTAGCTGTCAAAACAGCTTACCCCACATGTTATGGGGTAATCCTGAACTAATCAACAAGGCGTTCATCATCTCTTTAAGAGTACGATTCTTACGTTCAACAATGTCATTTGATTGTGGAGAATAAGGAGCAGTCGTTTGATGGATTATACCACTTTCGTTGCATAATTTAGTAAACGGAGCAACATACTCTCCACCTCTATCACTTCGAACCATTTTGATTCGGCAACCAAGCTGATTTTCGGCTTCATTCTTGAAGTTTCTAAAAGCTTCAATAGCCTCATCTTTACTTCTTAACAAGTAAAGGTAACAATACCTTGTGCAATCGTTAATAAAGGTAATAAAATACCTTTTACCACCTCTAGTTTGCACAAACTTTAAGTCACACACATCGGTGTGAACAAGTTCTAGAGGTTTAGTACTTCGTTCAACCGACTTAAACGGTAACTTAGCCATTTTTGCTTCAACACAAACTTCGCACTTGTCTTGTGTCTTAGATAAATCAATTTTTAACATGTCCATGTTCGCAAGTCTTTTTATAGCATTTAGATTTACGTGACCAAGTCTATAATGCCATAAATCACAACACTCAAGCAAGTAAGCAGAAGTAGTAGCTTTATTATCATTAGCAACTGCCTTAGAAGGCTTACAAGTAGGAACACTCAACTTGAACATATCATCAACAATGTGACCTTTTCCAAGAGTCTTATCAAACTTACGTATGATTATAAAATCACTACGGAGATCTATATCAAACTTAGCCCTAACTAGTTTGATGCCTGACACCAAATTCTTGCGTATTGCCGGAGCATGCAGCACATCCTTCAAAGTTATCTCCACACCGGAAGTGAGTTGGAGTACAACAGTACCAACTCCAAGAACAGGTGAGGTACGGTCACTCGCCTCGGTGATAAAGCGGTCTTGAACTTCCTTGTAGGTATAGAACAAGTCCCGGTCATGCAGATATGAACAGTTGCACCTGTGTCAAGAAACCAAGTAACAGGATTAGGGTCCGAGACATGGTTTACCTCGGTGATCATGGCAACAAGGTCGTCTTTGTCCCAAGTGTCGAAGTTATTTTGGACATGGTTGACCTTGCCCTTCTTCTTCTTCGGCAGACGGCAGTTCTTTGCCATATGTCCGGGCTTATCACAATTGTAGCACGTCCCGGTGAACTTGGTCGGCGGTGCCACTTCTTTCCCTTTGCCTTTTGGCAGGATAAGGACGCTTCTTAGAAGGTCTGCCCCTACCATCGGTCAAGTTCGCCTTAGCCTCCATTGGAGCCTTGGTCTTCGTGTCTTGATCACGGACTTGAGCTTCGGTTTGAAGCTTAGCCACCAACGTCTCAAGGGTCATCTCCTTTCGCTTGTGCTTAAGGTATCCCTTGAATTCCTTCCAACTCGGCGGCAACTTGTCAACCAAGAGCGCCACAGTATACGCCTCGGGCAGAGGCATCCCCTCGGAATGAACATCGTGTATAAGAGTTTGGAACTTTTGTACATGGGGCATCATAGGACGACTGTCCACCATTTGGAATTCGGTGAGCCTCATCACTACGAACTTCTTCGTGCTAGCAGGATTAACACGGTACTTCAACTCAAGAGCATCCCAAATTTCTTTGGCGGTCTCCTTGATGCTGAACACATTGAACAGGCCATCATCAAGCCCGTTCAACAACATATTCCGACAGAGATAGTCAGAATGCACCCAAGTATCGTATTCAATACGAACTTGCACATTTGCCTCGTCCTCGGCTGGGACAGGAGGTCTTTCTTCACGCAGGAAGCTGGCAAGCCCCATTGTGGTGATGTAGAACATAATCTTTTGGGACCATCTTTTGAAATCAGTTCCCGAAAAACTGGGAGGTTTCTCGGCGATAGGCATGAGCCGAGCAGCAGGTTGAACAGGAGCCATGGTTGAGCTCGAGGAGCTAATGGTTCCGAAAGTGGTGGAAGAAAGAGTGGAAGCGCCGGTGCTCGAATTGGTAGACATTTTTTTCAGCAGAGTTTCAGGTTGAACTTCAGTTTTGAGGAACCACACGAACAAGTAACTTTCTTATTCTCGTCTTGCGATTATTAGGAATCGGGTACTTGCTCGTGTAGATTTCAATGAACAATACTTTTGTTTTTTATTGATGAACTTTGAACGGAAACAGAACTTGTAAGAATTACAATGAAAACTGAAGTACAGAGATTAGGAAAACCAGATCGTCCGAAGTTAGACTTCTGCCCGCAAGACGAGAATACGCCCCGGTAGTGCTCACGGTAAGGCGGCTCGTCCCCAAAGGTTAAAACGATCTGAACGTCTCGGCTGTAGTAGCACCACAAACAGAACCGAGCTCCGGCGAACTGAACTGGAACGAAGACTGAACTGGAAGTGAATGATATGTTATGAAATGAGAGAATGCAGATTGCTTTCGTTGAGTGTGGAATGCAAATGAAGATGCCTCCCTTATATAGCAGCTCAAGACATGTGGAGGGGCTCGTCTCATTAACGCAGCCATTCATGACCGGCGGTTTCTGGACGTGAAGAGGTGGCCGGATGTGAACAGTCTTGGCTGTTACAGATGCCAAAGGTCTTGGGCCGATGGGCTTCACACGGATGGGCTGCTGGATTGGACTCAACAATTAATCGAATTGGGCTAGTGGAGTTGGTCCAAAAAGATAAGGCCCAAACACTAGCCCAAAGCACCAATTGCCAATTGCCAAGATCCAAGTCCCAGTCCCAGGCCCGGCCCGAGCCCGAGCCCGCCCGTTCGGACGGCGGCGGCGGCGCGCGCGTGTGTGTGTGCGCGCGCGTAGGCATCCATACACATCCATACACACCAACCCAACAAGTTATTAAGCCCATACAGACATAGCCTTAAATACTAGTCAAATCATCCACATATAACCGATGTGGGACAACTAACATTTATTATAATTAATAACATGTTAATTACTACTTCAACATCCAACCTTTAGCATACAGTATCACTCACCTGAAATCGGTTTAGAGATATTAAATATACCACGTTCATCTACTCACGGCGTAGATTAACATCCAATAAATATTTTAATTAAATAATAAATATTTAATCAACAATATTTATCCTCAATAATGGTTAATATTTAAACCATTTCCAACAGTGGCTGTGCAGCACAAGTCTGGGAGAGCATCGCCGGCTGGTGTGGGTTTCACAGACAAGTAGTGGGGTGGGATTATGAAAAGAACTATCTGATCACTCAATGCCATGCAAAATACAGCATGCAACATTTTTATCACATGATTATCACTGTTATGGTTTATCAAATTTGGAAAGAAAGGAATTCGAGGAGGTTTCAGAACAAGGAGAAGGAAGCTCAGATATTGATTCGAGAGTGCAAGATTCTAATAGCATCAGTGAGCCGAATGAATGAGAGAATAGCTTGCTTTATCCTCAAGTCATAGATTTTTTCTGTTTTTCTTGGCTGTTTGGTTGTAAAGGATCTTTGGTTGGAGATGTTGTACTTTATTGCTATTTTGATTGAATAAAATTCTTATTTACCAAAAAAAAAATGTATTGACTTTAAAATTATACAATGTTTTGAGATGTGCTGTTTTTATTGTTGATATTCTTTATAGTTTGTTTATTTAATTATTTATCGTACCGATGAATTGAATATTCTGATTCTGCCACTGACACTAAACACAAATTTATTGGCTAAAATACACTTTATTAATTTTACATCTACTTAACAAAAAAAATTATTAGCTACATCAAACACAACTTTTATACCTAATTCTATTCTTTTTAATCCATGTAAACAAAAAATTATCATGTTAAGTGAGATAAAAGGAGTACTCCTTATATATACAAGCACTATACTCACCCTTACATGATAATATTTTAATAATATAATAAATATACAAGTACTATACTATTAAAATATTTAAATGTGAGGTGAGTGTAGTGCATATAGACCTTTGTAAGAATTTCCTCTCCATATACATATGAACAAAATATGGTGGGATGCAGGCGAGTATCCACCCATTTCATACTCTCGTGAGTGCCAGTGAGACAGGTCGGCTTTGCTGGCAACGAGGCGGGAGGTCTAGTTCATGCCGGGAACTAGGTATCTTCGTCACGCGATCTAAAGGAAGGTCACATTTGGTGGGGATACACGCGCGTGCGCTCGGCGCAGGAATGGCACGTGCCTTCCTCACGCTTACACGCTTCCCTCCGATCCTTTGACCTTTGCCCCGTTGGGCTTTACTTGGGGCCCATTGGCTATTTTGAAAATGCAGTATTACAAATAAAAAATTTAATAGTAAATGATAATAATACTAATTAAATTCACGTTATTAATTATTATGTGCAGACGTGTTGATTTTATTTATTTATTTTTATGGAATTAGTTCAGTCAAATGATTTTGACGTCTTCTCGAGAATTATTAAACAAATATGTAATACTATAATTTGCCATGATATTAAAAATTTAGTTGAGGAGAGCTAACATAGTTGACAGTATTAGTGGTATTTTTATTGCTCAATTAGAGAGAAGTTAGAAGGATGTATCTTTGATGAAGCAATTTCTTTTTGGCGAAATCGATAACCAACCATCAATTAATTAACAAGTCGGATGATGTAATCGTGTCATGTTTATTATAAACAATCGTGCGACTATGGGTTATACAGTTATTTTATGATTTCTTATTTTCAGTTATTCTGTTATTCAAATTGCCCCAGCTAAGTATTACTCTCTCTCTCCTACTAAAGTTGTCTCCTTTGTATTTGACACGTAAATTAAGGAGAAATGATAAATAATGTAAAAGTAGTATGAATAAATAATAAAAAATATAAAAGTAGTGAAAAAGCAGTTTGAATGTAAATGTAAAAGTAGTGTGAATGTAAAAATTATTTCTTAATATGGAAATGAGACATCTTTCGAGGGACAATCCAAAAAAAAAGGAAGACAGCTTTCGCGGGACAGAGGGAGTATAATACTCATATAGGTAATCATTATTTTTTTAATATATACAAAAGTCGGCGATATATGACTACAAAAACTACCATTTGAAGGTATTTTAAATCCATCGTTTTTTTAATAGCGTAGGAACCCACAACCATTATCTTTGGTGCGCACTGAGTATTTTAAATCCATCGTTATAATATACTGTATAAAGGTCTCACATTAATTCTTTCTTCGAAATTTCCGACTATCAGTTGTCCACAATATGTCGACATCTCAAACATTTCAACTTTTAAGTAATTTTTTCATATCGTGAATGTTTTTTCAAAGAGAAACAATATTTATTAAATAATATTTTTTTGTTTAGAAAAAGTGTTAGTTTAAAAGTCACAACAACGAAAGTCCAATAGTTATACCCGAATATTAAGCAAAATTATGAGATGCCTTATTAGCTTTTCAGCGATAACATGATCAATATTCACCACTACACTTTTCGTGACATCCATCATCAAAAGCATCAAGCCATTTATCTGGTAATGCATATCGTATATATCTTGAGGCAGACAATTAAGAAACAAAAAAGTTAAAAATAAATAAAAACACTATAATTTTTTTCTTTAACTTCTTTTTTTCATACTAAACCACTCTATTTTGGAGAAATAAAATCGGGCCTCTTTTGGACAAGGCTAAGCCCAGTGGAAATGGTACCTAATTATACTATTCTGGATACAAAACTTGCGGTTTGTTAGTGTCAAACCCACAACGAAGTGGATTAAAACCACATACCCTCTTGTATATATGTGTTGAATTAACAATAAACTAGTTAATGATAGATGACAAATATTTACGTGGCACAGTCTTAAAATTTAATGTTACAATTACTTTTGACTTGACAAACGAATTTTAGTGGGTTGGTGATGATTTAAAAGGTTTAAAATGATATTTGATTCTTAGATTAAAAAAAGTATATTAATTTTATAAGGATCCAAAAATAGGAATGTTTAAACTGACACTTTTTCTAAACAAAAAATCTAAAATGTCACCTCCACTTTTGTAGTTTCAAAATAGCACTTAGAGTTGTTAAAAATTTAATATACCCTTAATGAGTATATAAGAAGGCTAACTTTCGTTTGAATCATACACGAAGACTAATTTCATGTATGAACTTCCGGCGACAAATTTGAGGCGAAAAATTTTCAACCAAAAATTCCGGCGAAAATTTGAATCATACACGAAGCCTAACTTCATGTATGCATTATATATGCATTATACACGAAGACTAACATTCATGTATGCATCATACACGAAAAATTCTGGCAAAAATTGCCGGCGGAATTTTTCGGCTAAAATTTGAATTATACACAAAGCCTAACTTCATGTATGCATCATACACGAAGACTGACTTTCATGTATGAATCATACACAAAGACTAACATTCATGTATGCATCATACACGGAAATTTTCGCTGCAAAAAATTTCAAATTTGAATCATACACGAAGACTAATTTTCATGTGTGCATCATACACGAAGACTAACATTCATGTATGCTTCATACATGCAAATTTTCGCCGCCAAAAATTTCAAATTCGAATAATACATTAAGATTAGTTTTCATGTATGATGCATACACGAAGATAAGTTTTCATGTATGATCCATACATGGAGTCAGGCTTCATATATGATTCAAATTTTAGCCGGAATTTTTTGCCGGAAATTTTTCTCCGGAGATCGTACCTCCGTGCCATTGTCGGCGTCGGAAAAATTTTATCATCAGAAATTCATACATGAAGTTAGTATTCGTGTATGATTCAAATTAAAATTAGCTTTCGTGTATACCTAGAAGGTATAAAAGTCACAAAAAAACTCAAAAGGCTATTACAACATTCTCCCTCTGTCCCCTATATTTATGCATAGTTTTCCTTTCTCATGTGTCCCCCAAAATTATGTATAGTCTATTTTAGGAAATAAATATTTCATTTGTTACCCTTATAATGTGAGACCCCATCTCCACTTACATATATTTTTTCTCCACTTACATCTCACTTTTCAGAATTTTCTTAAAACTCGTGCCCACACTACTACAAAAATGCTCATAGACAACAATTGAATTACAACGATTCTGTTCAAAAACTGATGTTATTTGTTTAAAAAGTATTGTGGTATGAAAACCCGTTGTCTTTGACAGAGAAAGTGCGCTCATAGGCAATGATTTTATAGACCGTTGTTGAAAATCTATTGTCGTAGTCTTATTATGCGCTCATAGACAACAATATCTCAATCCGATGTCGTTTCTATGTTGTTGTAAACCAATAGCATTATTGACAACAATGGTTTAATCCTCCGATGTCTTTGGTATGTTTTTGTAGGAAGAATATAACAACATTTTTTTATGGCGTTGTCATTATACCATTGTCGTAACCCACATAATTAGCCCAAATTTGTCATGCTTTTTACTTGGTACATGATATATGTGGTCATTTTAAATCTACAAAATAAATATAAAAATATAAAAAGAATGAAATTTCTAATTATACCGTTCTCTTAAAATTGTATATAAATAAGTTCCATAATTTTCTTTGATTATCCAAACTAGTTCTTTCTTACATTATTAATTAATTTCTTTATAAATTATAAATTAATTGAGTTAACACTATAAAGAAAAATATACCGTTTAATAATATTAATCCCTATATCTATATTAATTAGTTTGAAATGCTTTATTTTTTATTTTTATTTTTTTATTTTATTTTATTTTTTATTTTGTTTATTTTCCATTCAAATATTGCTTATGACAGGTGATAGTTTTACCATTTTAATTGGATTGTCTAACAGTGTCTTGGTAATCGATAAGTAATAGTTACTCTGTTGTTTGTTGTCCAAAGTTTCCAGAACATGTTTATAGTTTGAATTGGTTTTTTTTTTTAATTTCCACCTAATTGCCTAATTATCTTAGTTAGTAAAAAAGAAAAAAAATATTACACCTGTTATTAATAAAAAATTTCACACGTTCCTTTTACCTTTTACCCTATCAGAAAAAAATCAAATCCCTATTCCCCAAATTGAAAATCACAGCCTCAGAATCTCTGGCCGCCGTCGACGCGGTTGATTGTGTAGACAGCCTTGAATCGTGAATCATCCTTCATCCATCCTCTGTCGTGCTCTCTCTCCAATTGAAATTGGATTATAAATTTTGTGTTGTGGAGCGAGAGTGTTTCGTCTCTGTTGTGGAGCAGTGGGAGCTGAGAGCTGTGCGGAATGTTGATGGCTCGTGGAATCCACCATTCCTGCTTTTGAAGGTATTTCTTTGTGTGCGCGCTAGATTCCTTAAGCTCGTAATGTGATTGTTGCTCTGTTTACTGAATATTTCTGGAATTTTACTATTGGAGGTTTTTGTGTTTGGTTCAAAAATAACTACTAAGTTTCCTATTTCACCATTGTGTTTGTTAGAGAAGTACTTTCCTCCGTCATTCTTTGATATCATGGTTCATTTATCAATTCACTTGGTACGAGAGGTCAAAATGTGTGGCCCTGTATGGTATAGGTGGATGTATCCATTTGAGAGATATATGCGTGTGCTGAAGGGTTATGTGAGAAATCAAAATAGGCCTGAAGGGTGCATGGCAGAATGTTACGTAGCTGAAGAGGCTATGGAATTTTGTGCAGACTATCTATCTGATATGGCCACATGTGGCATACTGTCTGCAGCATCTGCTCAACACCGTGATCAACATACTAAGCCTCTATCTGGCAGGAAAATACATTCTGTCAGTCAGGAAGAGTTGGCCCAAACACATCATCACATACTTGCAAATGATGCTGAGATTGATCTCTATATCAAGTAATCTATACAACCTACTCTCTCATCGTTTATTTTGTATATGTTTCAATCACTAATATATTGTTCTACTTTTAGGGAGCACGTGGCCTATTTGAAAACAACAACAGATAAAAAAAATACTAAGTTACCAAAATGGTTGCAACATGAGCATAATCGGCTTTTTAGTAGCTGGCTCCATAATCGAATAAGTTATTTGAATATTTTTTTTTCTATTACATAAGATCTAGTAAGTTTCTCATCTTAAAGTTTGAAACACTCGTCTCATTTACAGGTAGCATGAGAACTTACTCGTCCCGGTCACTAAGTATCTGAAAAGTTAAAGTGCATTGCTCAGGGTCTGAAATCAACGTTTTCAAGTATGATAGTTACATGATTAATGGGATTACTTTCTACACAAAAGAACAGGATGTAGTTCGAGCTGTACAAAACTCGGGAGTGAGCTTAGTTGCAAAGACCATGCAACTTGCTAGTGCAAAGGATAAAAATTCTATCGTATGTGACATGGTATTCTATGGAGTTATAGAAAAGATCTGGGAACTTGGTGAATATGACATTTGATTCCTGAAAAAAGTTCCAAATGATGTGAAGGAGCTTATTTGGGAGTCGGTAAATGTAAGTGAACATGTGATTCTTCCTATTCTGCTCTAAATCTGCTTGTAAATTCTTGACTACTAATGTCTTATTTTTCTTATTCTTTTGCTTCTTAATGTCACTTGAATATGCTTCTCTTTTCTTCAATTGATTTAGCTAATGTATCTTCTATTGTAGTTCTCTTTCAATGTACCCAAAGGTGGAAGGCGAAATGTTTGAACTCGGCTAATGATAAGTGGCGTCAATTTAAAATAACACTCACCACTCAGTTTGTCTACAAAAGGATTGGATTGCCCAACTTGTACACGCCGCCTAGTGATTTTCCATGCATTAATGCATCTGATTGGAGTACATTTGTCATTAGTCGTTTGTTAGATAAATTCAAGGTATATCCCACCAAACCTTTTAATGAAAGTATTGTTACATCTTAAATACTAAAATCTTCATTTGTTATCTAGAATGCAATAGAGCAACAACAAAAACGAAGAGCTCAATACGTGCATCCTTACCGTTTCTGGCGGAAAGGATATGCAAAATATGCCATGGAACATCTAAGTCACATGATTTTGAATTATTTTTTATATTTTTATTTGTATTTGTATTTGAGCTTTCTGCATGCATGCAACCAACATTACTATGCGAGGATCCCGAAATAAATCAAGCTATAATGTGGGTTGAAGGATGAAAGACTAAACAGGGGACACTTGAAGAAGATGACCTTGTAGAAAAAGTAGCAAAAATTGTAAGTAGCAAACTTACATTGATGTTGTGTGCTTGCATCCCTATCTTCCCTTGATTGTGTTTGTTATGATCTGTCATTCTTTGCTTAGTATTCAAATACGGTAGGAATAGTCTTCTCTGTATACATTATACTTAGAAGTTTCACTTTCGAAGCATTAAATTATAAGCTAATATACATTAGAAACTGTTATTCATCATATGAGCTCATTTGCACTCTTTGCTATTTTGTGGCTATTTAATTTAATGTAGGATGAGTATATTGCTAAGAAAAAGGCTGGAAATTTGCATTTAAAGGGCATGAACGGCACTATCCTTGAAAATGCTCTTGAAAAAAAAGAGCACAAAGGGCGTTTGAGAGGTGTTGGATGTGATATGAATCAAACATCATACTTTAGCATTCCTAGAGGAGCGAAAGCATGCACAGGGTGTAATCTTCAATAACAAGCATTGATGGAAGCTACAATAAGAAATACTGAACAAATTGCAGGATTAGTAGCTGCTATGTTCAACAAGAAAGCTAGTCTACATGCTACTGATGTCGATGTTGATCACAAGGATAGCTGCTCAATCAAGCAAAATTCTGTAGATCCATAAGTCTGTGCACAAGATGTTGGTGACCATGATGGCAAATTGGGTGAGGCAAATGATGTGTATGTGATTGACACAGATGTGAAATTAATTGATAAAAATGCATCATTACAGGTATTTTCTATTGTTTTTATAACATTTCTGTAATGTTACAATTGAATGTATTAATTGTTTGTATTTACATTTATGTTATAGGGTAAACTTGTGGCGCTTAGTTTAGAGTCGGGCACAAATATTGCATATGGCACAATTTTGGGACTCTGTGGACCTGGTGATGAATTGCCTCAAAATTGCATGCATGTATCCATCGATGAGATATTGGAAGAGAATGCCCTTTTGCCCGTTCCAACAAGTGAGTGCAAAAATATAAGTGATGCACTTGGTAGTCATGTTCCTTGGCCGATACATCTGGTGAAGTTGCAAGAGAAGGTAAAATATTAATTACTTACATAATATTAGCATTAGAACGAAGAACAACTGCATTGGCAAGAGGGTTGACTGGAGTATTAACCAATCAACTAGTTCTGGTTCCATGTAATGTTGGGTAAGTTAAATTGAATTATTTTTAAGTTAAGGCAGTACATGTTTGTATTAGTCGCTGCTGCAGTAGAGCATGAAATCTAGAAAAGGAAAGGCTCGTTTTAATAAATATGTGTTACTGAGATAGAGTTGATATGCTTTGTTGATTGCCAAAGTGAGCATATATGTCTTTAGTCCACCTGAGCCATTAATTAAACTTATTTTATGCATAGAGCGCATTGGATCCTTACAGTCATCGACCCTCACATGAAAGAGATAGGGTTGTTGGATCCAATTCACTGGAAATCGTCATGGCGATTGGAAATATATAATTGAAACGTAAGTTTCTTTTCTTGATCTGTTTTCATTATATCAGTTTGATGAAACTAAACCATTTCATACCATCTTCATGAAGGGCGTTGCTTATGTTTAATGCGGGGATAAAAAAGAAATGAAACAGTAAAAAATGGACTGTAATTAAGGTATGCAAAAGGAAAACAAATTATGTAAGTTAAAAATAAATGCCCATATTCACAATTTTCTATTTTCAATGTAGGTTCCTAAACAACCAGACGAAGTCCAATGTGGTTTTTATGTGATGAAATATATGAGGGAAATAGTTCATGCTTGTGTTGTGACTATTGGTTCTTTACAATCACTAGTAAAGAATATTGATTTATAAATTATTGTAATTAAGTTCTATCAAAAGTTTTTTTTTTTTTATGGTGATTGAGTGCAGCTTATGTGCTTTTTGTACTTAACAGTTCACTTAAAAAACGTATTCGGTTGAGGACATCAATGAAATTCGTGGGGAATGGGGGGAATGTGTACAACGATATATATTCTAGTAAAAGGTAAAGCTCGTCTAATATGACATGAGCTCTGGAAACTTTTATTGCATTTCTTTTTAGTTTATAAATAGTTTATCTGATTTATGATATATTATGAATAGGTTATAGGGGAGCCAAAGATGTTAAGTCAGTATTTTGGAGCAGACAAACTTTGTGGGAGCTGAAGAAACTATTGATATTTGATTTCATTTGGATTTGAGTACATTTGTATGTTTCTGTTGTAAAGGCTTTTTGGATATTTAGGAATGAACATTATGTTTTGAAATATTGGCAACTTTTTATTTTTATGAAATCAGTTTACCAATCATTTAGAATATTGTTGAAAATGTCTACAATTGTATAGTACTACAATAGATTTGACCAATATATACGACAACAGTCTTTAACCATTGTCTAGACAATATGATTCCTACAACAACGATTCTAAATCGACGTCTAAATGCATACAACACTAAATATGCAAACAACAACGGGTCTAAACCGATGTCAAACCGTGGTCTTTTTTAGATTAAATTTTGACAACATCGCTTACAACAACAGATTTAAAATGCACATAGACATCGGTTCATAACCATTGTCTATGTGCATTTTCTAAAATACCTATCACAACACCACCTACGACCTCAGTCAATTTATGCCTATAACAATGGTTATAAACCCTTGTCTATGAGCATTTTTGTAGTAATGTCACCAAAACTATGCATAAATATGAGGGACAGAGGGAGTATTTTTAGCAAAGTGACATAATTCGTATTTTGAATTTGAAAAGAGCTATTTCAAGTTTTTTCTCAATATTTTTTAGAGCCCATATTTTTTACGCACGGCCAAAAATGAGCCCTCATATCTCACAACGTATATTGTCCTACCATCGAGAATACGTAATTTTTACTAGGATCATATATAGCATATGCTTGCAAAACTTTGAACTTTTATTTAAATATTGAGACGTAGTATTAAAAAATGTGGGACTTTAAAAATGCCCGGAGCTGCATGGTGTTGGGAGTTTTGGATTTTGAAAAAAGATACAGTATATGGAAAATGGGGGGTTTACGCTAAATGAGCACATGATACCTATTATTTAATAGAAAACAAATGAAAATTTATCTCAATTTTTCGCAAACTCAAATGTGGGCATCGGAAAGGATACGTGGGAATGACATGTGGCATCTTATATGGCCGTTCTGGTGGTGATCTGACTATAATATGCAATTTAAATTGACATTGTGTTAAAAAGTTAAGTAATTATTATCCTCTTAAAAGCGGGGAGCACCTTAAGAGCACCTACAGCGGCGTTGGTTCACTGCTGGCATTCACTGTGGGCACGAGAATTTTTAAGGGTGCTTCCATTGCCGTCAATTGACTAGCGGTCCAAACTGGAGAAGTTCCACCTATCTTATGTGTCAGCCGCCCGTGACGTGGCAACCGCTCCACTATGTAAATATACCATTGATTTCTCTTGTAATAATTTCATAGGAGAGATTCCAAGTGCAGTTAGTGATCTTGTCTTGCTTCATCTACTCAACTTCTTCCACAAGTGCAGCTGGTGATCTTGTTGTGGATTAACAACGATTTCGACAATGACGAGTTCGACATGGAACTTGATGAATATATTCAACTCGGTGAGGAAGCATGGCGGTTGGCGTTCGAAATACAAATCGATCTCCACAGATTAGTGAAAGTAGAAGAAGTGCGTCGAAGGCGCCAACCAAAGAGGTATGTGGTAGAAAGGAACCGCGATGATGTTGTTGCCCGCCTCCATGCCACTATTTTGTTGAAATCCAGTATATAGTCTCTATATTTCCGCCGCTGATTTCTTATGAGAAGATCTTTCTTTCTCAAAATTGTTCAGACGTTGGAGGCGCAAGAGGAGTATTTTCAGCAGCGGACCGATGCAACCGGAAGAATGGACCTCACTGCAATTCAAAAATGCACCAATGCATTGCGGCAACTTGCATACGGCGGCGGTGCATACCAATACGATGAGTACTTGAGGATGGGCGACACAACAAGCCACGAAACAATGAAGCATTTTTTCACTAGCTTGATAGTTGCCTACAGTGCACAGTACTTGAGGATGCCGACGGCAACCGATTGTGCACGCCTACTCCAGATGTATGAGGCGAGACATGGCTTTCTCGGGATGCTTGGAAGCATCGACTGCATGCATTAACAGTGGAAGAATTGTCCGATGGCCAGGAAAGGAGCTTATACGAACAAGAAGAAAGGCAAAACGACAATTGTGCTCGAGGCAGTTGCTTCGCACGATCTGTGCATTTGACATTCGTTCTTCGATGCGACGGGCTCGCACAACGATATCAATGTTTTGAATCAATTAAATGTTTTTAGCAATCTTCTGAAGGACAAAACGCCAACAATAAGTTTCAACGCCTACGACAACCAACACAAGATGGGCTACTATCTCGCCGACAACATCAACCCGGATTGGCCAACCTTTGTGAAGACTCTCCCTTCTTCAACTGACCCGATGAGAGCTTTTTTTGCAACAAAACATGAGTCTGCGCTCAAGGACGTGGAAAGGACATTCGACGTTCTTCAGCTCGTTGGTGAATAATAAGTAGACTGGTACGACTATTGTTTAAATAGCACATCACTGAAGTTATGTATGCTTGTATTATCTTGCACAATTTGATTATTGAAGACGAAGGGATTATGTCACTCACTGGGCTCCAGAAGAAGATGCACCGAGCTCGTTAAACGGCAATGGTGGTACGGGAGCGACCACTGAATTTCAAAAATATTTGCAAAGGAAAGCCGACCTTCATGATGCAAGAGCCCATGCAAGATTAATGGATGATTTAATCGAAGAAACTTAGGCACGTTTTGGTCCAAAATAAATTTTAATCATTATTTTTTTATTTAATGTAATTTTTTATTTAAATTGAATAAAATTTGCATTTATCAATATTTTGCAGAACACAAAGAAATTGGTTGCTGGCGCTGTTGTGTTTTGGACTGGCAGACCTCAATTTTTCGACGGCACCGTTGTGGATGCTCTAATGTTAGAAGCTTTGACAATGAAATATGATGATGTTGGAATGAAAATTGGATTACATAACTATAACACCCCGTCTCTCAAAGTTTCTTAAAGTAGAAAGTTTCCAGAAATAAAAAGTTTCCCAAAATAGCAATTTTTCCGAATTAGCGAGATTCTGTGAATGAAAGCAAGATTATGTGAAATGTATGTTTATATGATCTTATGTGACCTATGTGTGCATGAGAATGTGAATTGTTGCAATGAATTGCATGAAAAGTTGAAATTCTGGTTTTCGGGTTAAAAACGCAGTTTTTCGTCTTTTAGTGAAAAATCAAAAGTTGTCCGGTTTTCACCAAATTTTAGCATGTTGTTCTTGATGAAATTTCATGAACTTTGGTATAAGTTTTGAGTTCAAAATCGTTCATGTCGAAAGAAAAATGTGTGTGTTAGCCGATTTTCAGTAAAAGTGCACTCTGAAGTTAGACTACATTTAATGTAGGGACCACAGTCTTAAAAGAGGACACTTGTCACTCTCTCAAATAGTCCATCCATGGACATATGTCACTCCCACAATCCACCTTCCTTACTTTGCATGCAAGTTTCAATCCTAGCCTTCTATTTTAGAGATTGAAATCTAATCTTCCATTTAAAACCTAAATGTTCCCCATATAAGGATTTTTGGAGATCAAACTCTCCCCTCTTTCCCTCTATTTCGGCGCCCCTTCTTCACACACACACACATGTATTTTCTTCTTCCAAGAATCAAGTCTTAGCTCTTGATCCAAGAGAATCCACCATAGAATTTTTAATTAAAGGTTAGAATCTTTATTTTTCTACTAGATTCTTCATTTCTATGGTGAAAAATTCTTGAAATCTCTTCTCTCTTTTTCTAGGATAATTTTCGGTCCTAGCAAGAATCAAAGGAGAAATTCTTAATCCTCTTACTCTATAGAAATGATGTTTCTAGCCCCAAATGAACCTCTTTCATGGATTTAATTGCATGAAATTCTCAAACCCTTGTATCTCTCATCATGGCCGAATTTTAAGGCATAAATTAGGGATTTTTTATTCATGTCTTTTATGATGAAATTGAAGCAACATTTGAAGTTTAGGGAGCTAGATGTATCTATCCATGTATGAATTTCATGATTAGAAACACCCTTGCTCATTTATGTGATAATTTCGAAAGTTCTACATGGTATATATAACCCATTACTTGGTATATATATATATATATATATATATATTCTTAAGGGTAGGAATAACACATGAGAGATATAATAGACAATACCTTTTTAACATAATATAATAACCATACCTTACTAATATATTACATACTTCGAACATTATTCAGAGTAACTTTATTTATATACACAGCGGAAATAGTAAACATGTAGAACCCCCGCCTCAGTCCTACGCCTCACCACCTGTCTCCGAACCTGAAAACATTTGAAAAACATTTGGACTGAGTATCAAAAGATACCCAGTGGGTGTTGCCATGACATTTTATAAATCAACAGTATATCCATGTACTAGTGTAACAAATGGTTTTAGAAATCAAAGCCTCATCTGATTACTCAAAACATAATTTTCTGGGTATGTGTAGTTCCGACTGATTACTCGAGATCTCGGGCCGCATGTCACCGACGGATCTTAACTAGTACTCGAGATACTGTTATCCCTTAAGTAACATAGTTTTACTTTAACTAGGTCAGGAGCCTTAGCCTAAGACCGCTAGCTATAATACAATGGAGATCAAACCACTGCATTATAACGGGGTGCGCACAATACTCAGTTAGCACTTGCGCACTTTCTGGATACCTCGATCGATTAACTAGAGTAATAAATATGGAACACACATAAAACATTTTATGGATATCTGCATTTTAGCATAAAGTAAAGAGTCTAGCACTCAAATATTATTTTTAAAATTTTACCTACCTGAATATTGAGATAATGCAAACAACTGAAAACAACTTCGTAAAATCTCTTCCTATGACAGAACTCGATTCTTCTACGGATATAGCTTTCTTATTTTTGAAGTGAGGTTTATAAGATGAGTAAAAGAAATTGTGGCAGCCGAAGTATTTATAGGAGGGAAAAACTAGGGCGTAGCTTTGCTTAGTAATAAATTATAGCTTTGCTGAATCAACATAATAGCTTTGCATGGTCATTGTTTTATTTTACGTGGATAGCAGATGATAAGAATTGAGCTGTAAAGGTGAAATAGAGATTATTACAATGTATTTATCTATTTACTAAAAATAAAAATTCCATTTACCTAGTAGATATCTCTTACGTCTGGACATGGATAATTGATAGATCAATACCCAATTGTAATTACTACTTATAGACTACGTATAATGATGTTATGCATGCATTAATAATAAAATATTAATAGTTATTACTTTCTATTTGTTTTAATACGTGTGTATATATATATATTATGTATGTTAAGAATAAAATATACATATATATTACTAAATATATAATATTTTAGTTAAGCATTTGAGATACATGTATGCTACATGTATGCTATTACGTCTGACATATACTAGTTAATGTACTAATAACTATTATATAATAATACTAATAACTTGATTAAATATATATTATAGTATCTAATTACACATTAACTAATGTAATATATATTAAATCATAAAGTAGACGTATATTACATTTCATATGTCTATTTCATTTTCTTACAAACACCCAAACAAATTTAACGTATGTATAAATATTTATTTTGAAAGGATTTTATTGAAAATATATCAAATTAAGAGCCCATTATGAGAGAATTTATATAAAGAATAATTATTTCTTCGAGTTTAATTATTTCTAAAATATTGTAAAAGGATTCTAAAACACTTAAGAAAACTAGATAAATTATCAAGAAAACTCGGGATATTACAAATTGCTCCAAGTATGTTATGATATCATGATACAATTGTGATTGATAATCTGGACGAGCATGGTTAGGACTTGTTTGGATTCTCAATTATCATGTTGTCTTGAAAGTATGTTGTCATAAGAGACTAAGAAAAGTGAGGTTAAGTATGAAATGATGAAGTAGTAGCATCTTATGATGAAAAGTGAAAGTAATCATGATGTAGAAGTATTAAGACTTGCTTGATTGTTTTAGAGCATGAATTTTTGCAAGTTGTGTGATCTAAGAGACCAAGCATGTAGAAGTTATGCATATCATGATCATATCAAAGCATGCATAGATGAATAAAGTTAATAAGTTTAGTAAGAGCAAAGAAGTAGTAGGAATCCTTTGAATTATTTTGTTGTTAAGATGCCTTCATTAAGAGTTAAGAATTATCCTTTTAAGAATGATAAGTTGAAAGGATAAGATTCATTTCTCGTATTCCATTGTTCCATTGCTAAATCGTGTTCGATTAAAGGAACTTCCGGAGGAGAAGTGAAGTGAAGGCGAGGAAAGAAAGCAAGTAAAAGCTAGGAAAAACACCTTTGAGGTGGGCTTTTCTAAACCGATGACCTTTTTGGCCCTATACATGTTGATGCATGTTTTATAACTGTTTAACTTGTCTTTTTCTCTAAGTTGTGTGTGATCCGTCTACTAGAAAGAAGAACGAATTCGGTCTCACACAAGGTGAGATTTGTGCACAATAGGAATCGTGAGCCTCCGGCCAATTCCGGTGATTAGAAGGAGGCCTCATTCTCTTCATTGCTAAAGTGAAATTGTAGACATTTTTGGATTCACTCACTTATATTTTTTACTGCAGCCGCTTAAATAAGAAAAATATTTTGGCTTTTGCCCAAGGTAATTTCTTTATTAAAAACCCTTGGTGCTCAAGTTCAAGTGGCAAGTTAAAACTTATCAAATTCTTAAAGGTGTAAAGAAAGTTTTTGGCATGTGTTCACTGAGTATCTTGTACTCACGCCCTTCATTGGCTTTTCTTAAAACGTGCAGGTAATTTTGGGTGGGATGAGGGCAAGCTCAGAGGATTCCCCTTTTGTTTCAGTTTTGCCAAGTTTGGGATTTGAGTCTTCATACTCATATCCCAACAACTTTATTTTTCCGCTGCAAGATTCATTTATTTTATATGACTGTAACCTTATTACTTTATTTGGGTCTGTAACTTAATTCATGGTGCATGCATCCCGAACCCCTTTGACCCTGAACCTCTTTGATGTTTTACAACTATCGAAACTTGAATTTCTTTCTCATCAAACTAAAAAGTAGTTTTTGGCTTCCAACGGGCCTTTTGAAAGTCTTTGATAATATGATTCTAGTGTTTAAAATTTGGCCCTTGGTGTTGATTCGAAGCCTTAGATCCAAGCATGCTAAGACTTCTTTGATAATCGAGCATTCAAGTTCTTTTGATGTTTCAAGATTGAGTTAGTATTAAGCATGCCAGAACTCCTTGGTAAACATGACTTCTATTTCTTAAATGCTTCAAAGTCATGTGACTAACTTAGACCCGAGCATGCTAGGCATCCCTTTTATTCTTTCTTTCAAAAGGGAGCCTTGTTGAGAAAAGTGAAAAGTTCGAGTAAACGTCATGATTCATCCGTTCTAGTCATCTTCACTCTAGAACTGGCGTAGGATCGTGATATGATTTCAGTCCACCCTTCCAAAAGTAGTAGTTAGGCAGAATGTGTTGTTACAATAACATACTGAATGATTGGCGGAGGTTGAAGACTTTGAAAGAATAATAATTGATGATATCCAGAAATAGCCGGACTTGATTGAAAATTTTGTATTTGTATTTAATACAAGAGAGTTTAACAGTCCCTCATTTCATGGCTAGAGGGTCGCCAAGGAATCTTTTTAAGATGTGATTCCTTCTTCCAAGTTTGTAATTTCTTATTTTCTTTGGTTTGATTAATGTTTAGTTTTCATCTTAAAAAATCATTCCAACATTTTAAAAGTGAATAAATATAAATTTATACTGATAAATTCGCTTTACGAAATTATAGAAACCATAAAACAGATTATGTTTGAAAAAACACCATTATTTATTTGTCATTGTGACAATTTATATTAATAAAATTAATTACTTGTGTAATCATCATCATTATATTACTAAAAAGAAAACGATTCTTGCTTTGAAAAAATCTTAAGTGGTACCCCTTATATTCCTGCATTCATATTTATCTAAATTCTCAAATTTTTGAATTTTTAAATGTAAAATAATAGATTTTAAATATCTATACTGAAGTCTTGTGTCCCACATCAGTTTCTCAATAAAACTTCATTTATTGAAAAGCCTATAAATACCTAGAATCAATGTGTATTTTCTCATCTTTTGCTCCACCAGTTTTATTTGGCCAATTTATTTATTAATCGGCCGAATAAATAACTATACTTTATAGTTTAATTTAATTTAATTTAATTTGGTCAATTTATTAATTGGCCGAATAGATAATTATTTTTTCTAGGAGTTTTATTTGGTAAATTTATTTATTAATCGGCCGAATAAATAACTGCTATATTTTTATAGTTTAAGTTATTTTATTTTGGTCAATTTATTAATTGGCCGAATATATAATTATTTTTATTAGGGAACCAATTTATTAATTGACAGAATAAATGGTTCCAAAATAGTGTGGATAATTTATTGATTGACCAAATTAAATTTGGAAATAGTCTAATATTTTTTATTTAATTTGATAAAAAAAATAAGTAATTTCTAATTTGTCAATTAATTAGATAGACGGGCCAATTCCTAACTGACAGGTACCTCAACTCACATTTTCATTCTTTATTCTTATTAATTTTAAAATTTTCATTTTATTCAATTTTTTCATATATTTTCTAAAATCTACAATCGTCATAAATTGTGCATTTACAAATGAAAATCGTGGTTAACGGGTCAATTCTGACCTGGAACCGTGGGGTAGACGAGTCAATTCCTAACCGACACTCGAGAAATTTTTAATTTTTTGCTTTTTTCCCATGTATTTTCTAAAATCTATAATCGTCATCCATGAAATAATTTTTACGTTATTTGTAGTTGGATTTCCAACTTTGCATAATTTATAATTTTAATTAACGAATATTACTATACGATTAAGAATGATTAACGAATACTACAATCATTATTTTTATTAAATTTTTGGATCTATATAAATTCTAAATAAATTTTATAAATTACCCACTTATAAATCACAGTCATCGTCAACGGGCCAGTTCCGATGTAGAATTGTAGCGGTAGACTAATATACAGATTTTTTTCCAGAAAAGAACACAAATGTTTAATTTTTTAATCGGATTTTAAACAAGTACGAGTATATAAATTTCAAACAAGTTTGAATAATTCTAAACACATCATCTCAAATTGTTTTATTAATCTTCTCCGTTGGAAAACATAGAATATGTACCAAGAATCAAGAATCGTGCTCGTAGATGGGCCAATTCAGTACTTGCGGGACAACTTTTTTTTAATATATACTATCATTGACTAAATAATTTTATGAATCACAATCATTCCACATAAAGTTTTGTAAAAAGGAAAAACTACCAAGTACATAGTGAAACAATTCTTGAAGTTCTATTCTCAGTTAAAAAAGTTATTCTCGAAGCTGGTAAAAAAGAAAACGAATGTCATCATTTATTTTTCTATGAATATATTTGGAAGATGATTATTTATATAACACTACAATTTATAATTAAATTTTTATTTATTAAATATTGTGTGAATATTTTTGGAATATAGTTATGTATATAATTAAATATTAATTTCAGGTAAAAAGAAAACAAATGTCATCATTAATTTTTTTGTGAATATATTTGGAAGATAATTATTTATATAATTAAAAATCAGTATTGTAGTCAATAGGCCGGTTCCAGGTCGGAACCGTCGGGGTAGAAGGGATGATTGTGAAGCGGTGGTTTAACTTATTTTTTTTTTTCTTAATCTTGTGTTGAATTCATAATGTGGGGTATTTAGAGTCACTTTCATCTTATAGAGAATCTTAACATTTATAGTATTATTCGTTATCTATATATCTCTTCTCTCTCTCTCTCTCACTACCCGCTCCTTCCCTTGCCTCTTTTTCTTAATAAAAAGCTAAAAATTTCAGCTTAAGAGTCGCTTTTCCTTTGAGAGAGAAATATATTTTTGCCCACATTGGTTTTGTAGAAGAACAAAGCTTTAACAATTATCGAAAGTAATGAGAATATATTAGTTATAATTTTTAACAAACATAACTATATGGGTTTGAGACTTAAACATGTGGTATAATTACTTTTTAATTGAATTTGAGATGTGTTCAAGGAATATAAATTCTAAGCGAGTTTAGTAGATTGTATAATCGAATTATTTAACGCTAAAATAATTCGCAAATAATATTTTGTTAATCTATCACATATTAGTACTATTTAATAATTTTATAAATTTTTATAATTTCCCGCTGATTTTCGACGGGTTATACACTAGTTTATATATATATATATTATTAAAACTTTTGCAAATTCGAGTCATCCCCTTAATTATAGGTTCTACATGGCACTTTCTCCATTCGATATTCTTATTTATCTTAAATCGTCATTTAAAATATTTTTTATTCATACATTAATGTTATTACCAAAGATATGTTTCGTAGATCTTATCCATCACCTTAATAATTTATTTCTATGTATATTAGGGAATAAAAAGGAAATATTATATTCTTTATTTATTTGAATTTCTTTTATAAAAAATCAAATATGCATACATTATGTGAGTGTGTATATATGTCGTATGCAATCACGAGGTTAGATATTATGAAATCAAATTTTCTCTACATATTCACTTAAAAATTTCAATCCCACATCGAATTTCAATAAAATTCGACTCTTGAGAGAACTTATATAAATATTCAAAATTACAATATATTTTTCATCCTGCAATTATTTTGCACCACCAATTTAAGTTGACAGTAATCGATTAGCTAAATAGGTAGTTTTATTTTTATTAAAATATTTAATTAATTTGGTCGATTAATCAATTGACCAAAATATATATTTTTATTTTTATTAAAACAATTATTAAGTTATGCGCGCATTGGACGCCTCCCTTAATTTTCGGTCCAACTTTCATTTTTTTTTGCGCAGCTAATGGCCATTTAATTAATTGGCCAACAAATAGTCTAATTTTTATTTAAAATTTAATTTTATCAATTATAATATTATCAATATTAAATTTTTACTTGTAACTATTTGAGTGTATCATAGACTCAAAAACATCCTACATTATACTTATTAAATTGAATGAGATGATTCAAATTTAAAGTTAAATTTAATATTGTCTATTATTTGTCAATATTAATTTTACTTGTGATTATCCGAGTGTATCATAAACTCATTATCATCCTACATTATACTTTAAATTGGATGAGATGTAGACTCACAATCCTTCTACATAATACATATTAAATAGGACGAGATGATTCAAATTTAAATAAGAATATATAATACTTATTAAATTGAACAAAAAGTAAACTTATAACCATCCTACATTATATTTATTAAATTGAACAAGATGATTCAACTTTAAACAATCGTTTTCGGCCATTATAATTTGATTTTGTGAGGTTTTATACTCGTAGCCTTAATAATTTGTTTGTATGTATATGTTAAATTAATAATCTAATATTTAATATTAGAATTAATAACATGGCACATATTTTTAACAAATGAAATGTCCTTTGTATATATATATATTTTAATTATTGTAACATTAATTAATAGAGTTAACTAGTAGAGAGGCCCTTTTAGAGTTAAGGGGTATAATTTTGTGCTCCAACTTAATTTTCTATAAAAGAGGCCAAATTTGACATGATGAGACGAAAATACCTTTGGACTTACTTTTAAAATTTTACATATTACCATCTTTCAAAATCATTTTCAAATTTGTTTCTCTCTATCTCTTTCTCTCTCTACATTTTTCTCTCCTTCTCTCTCTGCAGATTTCTCCAACCCCATCACCACCACCCTTTCTTCTCTTTCTCTCTCTATTTGCAGATTTCTCCAACCTCCACCACCACCACCCTTTCTTCTCTTTCTCTCTTTTTCTCTCTCCTTTTGCTTTCTCTCTCTAGAAAATCAGATCTACGCCGCCGCCACCAACTCCAAGTCGTAGAAGAAGAACATGCCGAAAACAATGGCATGCGACAAAGCTCGTCCAAGCGCCGCAAAACCACCGGCGCTAAAAAGGATAAACAACCCGCCGCCGCCGCCACTGACGACGAAGAACCCGTCGAAGTGGCCGGACAGGAGATGGGCGACGACCCTTTCGGCGAGATGCTGGTAATTTCACATCCATTCAAACAAAAATTTCCAGATCTGGAAATTTTATGGTTTTTTGATCAAAATTTTTGAATTTCATACGTGAAAATGATTGCATGTTGGTATAATGTTACGATATTCCCATATCGTACTTAGTATGTTACGATTTTATAATCTCGTACATGAGCGCAACTGATTTATGGCACGAAATAAGAATGCATGTGAGTAATATGTTACGATTTATGTGAGAAAATGATTGCATCTGGCAAATTTGTTACGATATACCCAATATCGTACTTTGTGTATTACGATATTCCCAATATCGTACTTAGTATGATACGATTTTATAATCTCGTACATGAGTGCAACCGATTTATGGCACAAAATAAGAATGCATGTGAGTAATATGTTACGATTTATGTGAGAAGATGATTGGATGTGAGTAATTTGTTACGATATTACCCAATATCGTACTTCGTTTGTTACGATTTCTTGTAAATTCATCGTTATTGATACGATATTCATCAATATTGTTACGATATTCATCAATATTGTTACGATACATGTGGGTATGTTGTTACGATATTCTCAATATCGAACTTGCTATGTTACGATATTATTAATCTCGTACATGAGGGTGACCAGTTCATGGCACAAAAGAAGAATGCATGTGTGTAATTTATTATGAGATTTGTAAAATCGTACGTGAGGGTGATTGCATGTGGGTATGTTGTTACGATATTCCCAATGTCGTACTTGCTATGTGACGATTTTGTCAATCTCGTACATGAATACATGACACCTTTGTATCTCAAATGTTTTCAAGGTTGCGTGGACACCTGTTCGACCGGCATTGACTACATAATTGAGTTATGTTTGAGATTTGAGGATAGAATGTGTGCAAAGTAGTACTTCTGTAGATATAATATTATTAATCTCGTATGTGAGGGTGAACAATTGATACCACGAAATACGAATTATCTATGAATGCATTTGTGTAGTTAGGGTGATTGGATGTGTGTATGTTGTTACGATATTCGCAATATCGTACTTGATATGTTATGATGTTGTTAATCTCGTATGTGAGGGTGACCAATTTATAGCACGAAATTCTAATTGTTTGTGGTTTTGTGAAAGCATATGTGTAGTTTGTTACGAGATTTGTAAAATCGTACGTGAGGGTGATTGCAAGTGTGTATGTTGTTACGATATTCCCAATATCGTACTTCGTATGTTATGATGTTGTCGTACTTTATCGTTTATGATGTTAATCTCGTACGTGAGCGTGAGAAATTGATGCTACGACAATACGTATTGTATGTATTTTTGTGATTGCATGTGTGTATGTTGTTACGATATTCTTAAAATCATACTTAGTTTGTTACGATTTTGCTTAACTCGTACATGAATACATATTTGACACCTTTATATCTAATTATTTTGAAGGTTGCGTGGACACTTGTCCGACTACCGTTGACTAAACCACCCCACCACAGAGTCCAATGCTATGGTTACGGCGGCCTAATTGGAGATATCCACAAAGTGTTCGACTTTTACGGACCCGAAGCAAAGACTGCAGTGAAGCGATGAGCTCTAGGATATAGTACAATTTGTGTCAAGGGTTTTCAAGTGATGACCAACATACAATTTATCGTAGTGATAATGTAACAATAAATGAAAATCGTAGCAGTGTATGTCCATATTTCGTGATCATCAAATACGATATTATGTATGTCGTACAATATATAATACAATGTATTCAATCATACACTCGTATTAGAGATATTTTTGTACAATCTAAAACACCTTATTTGTATGTATGATTGCTACGACTTTGCATCAAATCGTAGCAACTTTATTACATCTTTTGTACAATATCATGTTTTCTCATATCGAGATCAGTGATAATTATAACCACATTTCTACAAGTTTAAAATCATTTGTTGGTGATTGCATGTATAATTGAGATTTGTTTGAGATTTGAGGATAGCATGTATTATACTTCTGTAGATACGATGTTGTTAATCTCGTACATGATGGTGACCAATAAATTGTACAATCATGTCATATACTTCTTGATCTATGTTACGATTGCATGTATAATTGAGATTTGTTTGAGATTTGAGGATAACATGTGTGAAAAATATTACTTTTGTAGATACGATATTATTAATCTTGTACGTGGGGGTGAACAATTGATGCCACGAAATACGAATTGTTTGTAGTTTGTTACGAGATTTGTTACGAGATTAGGGTTCAGGGTTTAGGGTTTACACGAAATAAGAATGCACGTGTGTAGATTGTTACGAGATTTATAAAATCGTACATGAGGGTGATTGCATGTGGATATGTTGTTACGATATTCCCAATATCGTACTTGCTATGTTACGGTGTTGTTAATCTCGTATGTGAGGGTGTCCAATTTATGGCACGAAATACGAATGCATGTGTGTAGTTTGTTACGATATTTATAAAAATTGTACGTGAGGTTGATTGTATGTGTGTATGTTGTTACGATATTCCTAAAATCGTACTTTGTTTGTTACGATTTTGCTTAACTCGTACATGAATACATCAAACATCATACGTCCCCCTAACATGATATATGATTTGTCTTCATATTTACATCGAACATGATACATCCACTTATTTTGCTTCCACCCTCATACATATTGTGATTCTATACGTGACCACGAGCAACAATTAAACAAGAATGCCTCGTCTGCATGAAATATAAGTTACGATATATATATATATATATATATCGTAACACAAATCAGTTACAATATCTGCAATCATGTACGAGTTAAGCAAAATCGTAACAATTTAAGTATGATTTTAAAAATATCGTAACATGCACACATACAATTTGTAATCTCGTACCAAATATGTAATAATATTCCCCAAAAGTGCTACAAAACATGCATGAAATAGTCAGTCTCGAGTACGAGTTTAACAAAATCGTAGACATACAAGTATGATATTACGAATATCGTAACATTGTACACATGTGCTACGAGTGTACGACTGTACGACTTAACCATTGACTGTAAATCATACAATTTCGACGAACAAAAATATTAACGATCTAAAACCTCAGATCTAAGCGAGATTCAACATAAAATCACATAAAAACGAAGGAGAAAGATAGAACATGGTTTTGCAAAAACTGAGAATAAAAAAAGAGAGAGAAGAAGAGAGAGAGAGAGTTGTGGGCTTATGAGAGAGAAAAAGAATAAGAGAGAGAAATAAAACATGAGAGAAAAAACTTGGACGGAGAAGACGACTTGGATGAGGCGGCAGCAGAGAAGAAGAGAAGTGGGGTGGAGGCGGAGATGAGTTGTTATTTGGAGAGAATTCGTAGAGAGAGAAAGGGTGGTGGTGGTGGTGGTGGTGGAAGTTGGAAGGGAAATCTGCAGAGAGAGAGAGAGAAAGAGGTGGTGGTGGTGGTAGCGGAGGAGCGGTGGCGGAGCAGCAACGGAGCGGCGGCAGCGAGAGAAAAATGGTGGTGGTGGTGGGTTTATTGAAGGAGAAAGAGAAACCTGCAGAAAAATGGTGGTGGTGGTGGTGGTGGTGGGTTTATTAGAGAGAATTCGTAGAGAGAGAAAGAGAAGGAGAAAGAAAAACCTGCAGAGAAAAGGGAAGAGAAGAAAGAGAAGAGAGAGAGAGAGAAATTAGTGGGTTTATTGAAGTAAGGGTATTTTGATCTCATCAACTCAAACTTGGCCTATTTTATTGTAATTTAAGTTGGGGTACAACATTATTATTTTTATCTAGAGGGTGGCTATAAACATTAAAAAACTCTAATTAATATATATGATATATAAATTTTTTGATCTCACATCTCTTTTTAATAAAACTTTACTCTTGGAGAATCAATATAAATACCCAAATCAATATGCATTCAACCAACATTTTTTTTTTTGCAAAATCAATTTAATGTGACTATTCGAATGTATCATAGACTTATAATTATCCTACATTATACTTATTAAATTAGACAAGATGATTCAAATTTAAACAAGAATCGTTTTCTTCAAATGGAGTTTGATCAATTTTAATTCAACAAACTAAGAACAAAATTAATATTTTCAATATTTTCTTCATTAATATTTTCTTTCATTAAACTTAATTCAACATAAACTAATATAATTTTTACAGCAAATAATAGATTCTTTATTACGAACATGAACATGGGATATGAAGAAAATCCTCCACAAAAGGCAGGGGTTCATTGCAAACATGAAGTATATCAACATCTCTAGCAGAGTTTGCTAAAACAAATATGTTTTTATGCTTTATGAAAGGATTATACATGAAATGTACATTTCCCAATTAAAATAGTCTATCCTATATTTTGAGCAATAATAATTAATTTTAGTCACATAAATACAACAATGTTATTTGATTACAAAATAATAAGATTTTGGATCTATTAATTTTTTTGCTTAACTTTTCTACACACCAATAATTCTATTCGGACATATTATGTCTGGACATAGATGCTTGAAATAGAAAAAAAAATTATCCGACTGCTTTCAAGATTTCTTTCCTACTCAGATCCCTTTCCAAAATATTAATCTCACGCACACCCACTCCCAAATTTTACTTTCATCCATACCCAACTCCTAAACTTGTGATTTAAATTGGGATGAAACTTTATAATTAAAATTTAAAAAATGCATGTTTATTAATAACCAAACTATCGAAACTAGGAAATTAAATTATTAGTTAAAAAATTCCGTCAAATTCCTATTTTTACCATCGTATGTCTAGACATAGTGTGTCCAAATAACACTACCCTAAATTATAATGTATCAATAATTTTTTTCTACAATCAAAACAAAAAAAAAATTCATTAATATTCTAACAATATTATTCAATTAATATCTTATACAATAAAAGAAATTAAAATATTGAACAAGCAAATAAGAGGACCTTTTATCTAAAAGAAACTATATGAAAAAAAGAAGCTAACCACTCACGAGATTACAAGTCTACTCTGAATAACAAAAATAAATAATAACTTATTAAATTTAATTAAAAATTAAAGATTTTCATCTGAAAAAATACAATAAAACTTCCAAATATATTAAATACAATAAATTTTAATAATATTATTTAATGAATTTCCGTTGATTTTCGACTGTTTAGACGCTAATTTATTTTTTAGAGCACTTGTATAATTTTTCATTGATGAAGATAATATACAATATCGAATGAGTTTATTAATGTTTTTGGTTCCTTTAGAGATAAGAACAATAAAGTTGTACCCCAACTTTATTTACAATAAAAGAGGTCAACTTTCACATGATGAGATAAAAATACCCTTAATTATCACCAACTACCCACTTTTCTCTCTCTTACTTTATTTCTCTCTCATAAACCCACAACTCATTTTCTCTCTCTTCTTCTCTGGTTTTTTTCCCTTTCTTTTCGGTTTGGTGCTGCTGCATTTTTTTGCAGCTTCTGCTGCGTTTTCTCTTCTTCACCGGCCTTTAAATTCTTGCTTCGTTTAAATTCTTGCTTCATTTTTCCTCTGCATTTCATTGGTCGTTCGTTCTCTCTCTTGTTTTCTGAATTTTTTTCCTCTTTCTTCGTTTTTCCTCGCTGTTTTCTCTCTCTTTTTTTCTGAATTTTTTTCCTTCGCCGTTGATTTTTCTCTCTTCTATTCGGTTTTCGCGGGTTGCCGGCTGTATTACTTTTTTGTCCGGTGGAGAGGACGATGGAGGTACTGAATACGCTTCTTGTTGTTTGTTTTTGTTATTTGATGGTGGATTTCGGTTAAATATGATATTTTAGATCGTAAAAATTGTTGTTCGTCGCAGCTGTACAGTCATGCCTGATCTGATTTTTATTTAAGTCGTACAGTCGTAGCAGGACTCTATGCATGTTACGATATATATATATATCGTAACATGATAGCACCATTTCCTTTGCGAGATTAGTACTTTTATGAATCGCATGTTACGGTATATAGGAATATTTTAGGAATACTGTGGCTACTATTATTTCATAAGGGATTATGTATGATATGATATATGTATATCGTAACATCTTATCACCATTTTCTTTACTATGATGTTACGATATAGTACTATTATAGCAAGTTTTATCGTAGGATGTTACGATGTATGAATATCGTAGCAATAGCGTGGTACAATTATTTCATAAGTAATTATGTTTTTTATGTTTCATTTTACGAGTTTGGTATGTCGTAACTGTTTTGTGTTACGATATATATATATATATATATATATATATATATATATATATCGTAACTTCTATTCCATGCAGAAAAGACATTCTTGTTTAATTGTTGCTCATGGTGGTGTATGGAATGACAATATGTATGAGGGTGGAAGGAAAGAGTATATACCTATATCACCTTGTGGTATAACGTATCAAGATTTATTGAGTAAGCTTGAGATTCGATTGAAGAAGGACAAGGCATTCTTTATTTATGATGTTGAGGCTCTAGTAAAATCTCCTACCGGTGAAATAATGAGGATGAAAGTAACTGATGACTTTGAGTTGAATAGTTTAATGGAAATGTTGGAGGTTCCTACAATTCATGTATGTGTTTGCCCAAGAGATATCGAAGCCTTACCGAAGGTCTCTCATGGAAATCGTCTAAAAGCGCGTGCGGAGATGCCATCTTTTGATCGTATTGTTTTTGATGAAGATTCTTCAATTGTGGGGTTAGGAGTTGGTGATGATGTTGCTATTTGTGATACGAACATGAGATTGAATAATGATGTGGATGGAGGTGCTTACCCATTGGGGGATGATTTTGAAGTTTGTGAAGACCGTGATTTGATGCAACCATTAGATGTTTCGAATGAATGTAATGAAGGAAATTCTAATCCAATCCGGTTGTGGGTCATTCCTGGTACGTGTTTTAATAATAACAAGTACGATATTCACAATATCGTATCATAGTGTGCTTATGCGTATGTTTATGATAAAGTACGATATTCATAATATCGTAGTATCATAATTACATGCTAAGCCAAGAACATCAAGTAATTGTATTATGGTTTCAATGTCTAGTACGAATTTATGGTATTCATTAATAACAAGTACGATATACCGTACTTGTACTTTAATGTTCCTATTCGTGTTTTCATATTCAAGTACGATATTCGACATATCGTATAATTTTACGTATATGCTAGACTCTAAAAATAAGTTATCGTACTATGTTTTGACCCTCGACCAGGACTTTATAATATTCAACAACAATGAAGTACGATATTCCTAATATCGTACAAAGTGACAATATTTTTTTTCATCTATTATCTACACGTGTTCCTATATTATAGTGTGTTAATGCAGGTGCTTTAGAGCATGCGACGCTCCCAACATCAGATTTTGTTGTAGTAGATCATTTGGCTAGTGAAGAACTTGTTGTGGGTGGTTTGTTTGTGAATAAGCGGCGTATGAAAGAAGTTATTGGCATCTATCATTTGAAAAATAATTTGGAGTATGTTACAAAGAAGTCAAATAAGCGGAAGTATCATGTTCGATGTAAGTATGAAGACAGATGTGATTTTATTATGCGAGCGAAAGGAATTGGGCAAGCATGGAGAATCTACAAATGGTCACTTCATACATGTGAGACTGATTTGAGGTATCACCCTCCACCAAGAGTGTCTGCTAAAGTCATAGCTTCATACTTTAGTCCTAAGTTGGATGATCTCGTTGAGCTTAGACCTAGAGAAATTCAAGGACAACTACTGAGGGAACATGGTGTTCATGTGAAGTATCATGCAGCTTTGTCCGGGAAGAACCAGGTAGTTAGCTCGAGATATGGCGGTGCAGAGGAGTCGTTTCAGGTACTATTTTTGCAACTGTTTTTCCTTGCATGTTGTTACGATTTATTAATTTCGTAACGTCTGTGTCAATGTTACTTATCTCGTAATGTCTATTCAACTCGTAACGTAGTACGATATTAAATAGATCGTAACATCATCTGTGTCAATGCAGATGCTGGGGAAGTATTTTAATATGTTGGAGCGTGCAAATCCTGGTTCTGTGGTCGAGTTACAGACGTTTGCGGATGGTTGCTTTGAATATTGTTTTTTTGCTCTATCCGCATGTATCAGAGCATTTCGTTCACGTCGGCCTGTAATTGTGATTGATGCGACTCATTTAAAGGAGAAATACAAAGGCGTGTTGTTTGTTGCAGCGACAAAGGACGGTAATGAACAGATAGTTCCTTTAGCTTTTGGAATCGGAGACAAAGAGAACGATTCCTCATGGGCTTGGTTCCTTAGGCGTGTTAAACTATCATTTGGATCTCCGAAGAACTTATTGATTGTGTCTGATCAGCACCTTAGTATTAAGAATGCCGTGTCTTCCGTCTTTTCAGGGGCACATCATGGTCTTTGCACGTTTCATATTCAGCAAAATTTGAGGATTTGGGGTACTGACGTTATTGACTTGTTCAAGCTCGCTGCTAGTAGCTATAAGATTGTTGATTTTGAGGAGCATATGAAGAATTTGAAGGCCATGGAACCTCATGTTTATCAAAAACTATTGAACTTGGATCCGTGTAGATGGGCTCGTTCGAAATGTCCGGTGCGACGTTATAAATATGGAACTTCAAATGGATGCGAGGTGTTGAATGCTCGATTGAGGTGGGGTAGAAAATTGCCTGTTTGTCCTCTTTTGGAGAGTGTTCGTACGTTGCTCCAGAAGTGGTTTTACGAGCGCCGCACTATAGCTGGAGATTCAACCACGGAGTTGACTCCGTGGGCTGCTACGATATTGAGTACGGCAATTGAAGCTGGCCGATCAATGAGGGTTGAACCAATTTCTTCTGTGTTGTTTAAGGTTTTTTCTGGACAGAAGAGTTACGTTGTTGGTGTTGCTACTAAGAAATGCTCATGTCTCGTGTTTCAATTCGACTTAATTCCATGCTCACATGCTTCAGCAGCTATAAGGTGAATTTTGATACGATAGTAATTATAGTCGTACTTGAAGTGATCATGTATGTTACGATGTACATACATCGTAACATGATGGAACTATTTCTCCTGTTGAGTTTAGCACGTTTTAGAATCGTATGTTACGAGATATGGAAATCTCGTAGAAATAGCTTGGCTATAATTATTTCATAAGTGATTATGTACGATACGATATAAATATTTCGTAACATGCTGGCAGAATTTTCTTTTACGAGAATTGCACGTCATTCCATTGCATGTTACGAGATATATGAATATCGTAGCACATTAATATTGATGTGTTTGTTTTTTTTGATAATTTTGTAGTTATAAGAGGCAATCATGCTTGTCTTACGTGGACCCCTTCTATAGCACTCAGACGTGGCGAGATGTGTATGCTGGTGAGGTGATGCCTGTTCCTGATAAAGAAGATTGGCAAGTCCCGTCTGAGGTCGAAGAAAAAGTAATCTTAACCCCGGGAAATCCAAGGCAAGCTGGACGTCCACGTACTAGAAGAATACCGTCCGGAGCTAGCAAAATAGGGAAAATGGTGTGCTCGAGATGTCATCAGAAGGGTCACTACATGAATACGTGCAAAACTGTTTTGGAAAGCATTGTAAAAGAAGAAGTGAATAGCAGCAAAACAAGTGCGAAGAAACCTCGGAAAGAGAAGAAATGCGGTATTTGTGGTGTACCTGGCCACACTCGTGCAACATGCAATGATCCAAATAGGTTTGAATGATGATGTTGGCTCTTATTGTTGTATTTAGTTTGTTACGATATCCTTAAACGCGTACCAACAATTATATTTTGTATAGGCTTAGGTTGATACGATATTCATAATTACCAAATCGTACTCATTTTGATTCAATTCTACATGTGTCTCTTGTTACGATATTCGTAAAATCGTACATGATTCGCTTGTCTTCCATGCCTTATTACGATTTTATGAGAATATCGTAACACGATACGAAATTCGTAGCAATATTTTGACAACCAAACTTGTTACGATTAATGTGAATATCGTAACAAGATACGAAAATCGAAGCGACATTGATGACTAATTTGTGCTACGATATTCATCGAAGTTGTAACAATATTAGAGGACTTTTGTTACAAGATTCATGTAAATCGTAGCATGATCGCTTGTCTTGTAACGAAATGATTGCTCGTGTTATGAGTTTATATGAATGATCATGTTACGAAATACATGAAAGTCGTACTAAAAGCTGTACGAAATACATGTTAGCAAATATAACTGATTATTTAAACTAAAGTCGTACCATTCATACTTAGAAAATGCAGGATATATCATACGTACATTTTTTATTACGATATTCCTAAAATCGTACAAGTAGTAGCAAAAATTAAGTGATATGATTTGAAGAAAAGTCATTGCAATCATACTTACAAAACGCATGATCTACATACTACCAGGTATTTTTTACAAAATGCGTACATAATAGAGTATTCCTGGTTAAAGTAGTAGCAAAATATACAAAATAACCCAAGGCAAAATATACAAAATAAACCAAGTGTTCAATATGGCAATATTGACAAAATAAGATAACAAGAGTTTAGGCAAAGTCGATATCTATCGGGAGTGTGTCTTCATTGGTGCTGTTTGCATAGATGGACTTTGCAATGTGGTGGCGATATGATTTTTGCTCGGCTGCATTCCTAAGACACTTTGGTTGCTTCTTCTTTGATATAAATCGCTCCACACACTTCAATGAATATAGACTACAACCGACGCCATCCTCGTGCTCTTGCTTGAAGATATCCTTTGCGTTTGCTCTTGGGAAACACAACGGCCACTGCGTGTAGTTTGGATTAGCTATTCCATGTTTTTCACAATAGCCAATTTTCTTCATTAGTTGTGGCAGCAACCTGGCCATTGGCAGGAAGTGCTACAATCTATTCTTCTTGTGGTGCTTTTCAAATTTCCACGACTTGGGGTCGTATAGCCACAACTGCTGTGCTGCGAGATCGATGACAATCGTTGCCCAGTGCTCGCTTAAATAAGCAACCATGATAACCTAGAAGTGGATGCGATATAGAGATTCAAAAATAACATGAGTATTCTGGAAAATTCTAGTACGATATATGGCAAATCGTACCACGCACACGTTATGACTGTATGAGATTAAGTATATCGTAACAACATCATGCATAATTAGTTTTTGTTACCTTTTCGCAGTTGATCCATGACTTCATGTTCTGTCCCCAACGTAGTATTCTTGCCTCTGCAAAGTGGACCAACCTCTTCATTTCGTCTTCCGGAACAACCTCTTCTCTATCAACATTAAATAGAGAAGGCTCGTATGGGTCCAATCCTACCCTCTTTGCCTTATGCATTGAATCAAAGACGTCCTCCAGAGCATCCTAAGAATTAAACGTCAATATGATACGATATACAAAACGTCGTAACAACTCTTCAAGATGATACGATGTACGATACTGCGAATATCTTAATATCCTACATTGATAACAGACACGATGTTGCAAATCTTATTGTACTATGTTACGAGTTATAATAATCTCGTAATATCATACTAAGCCATAAAAGTTAAAATCATGTACGATATTAGTATAATCGTAACATACCATGAAATCAGTGGACGTAATGGTAACGTTGTCGTGAAGTTCTCCCAAGCCGGCGAAGGTTGGATTGGCGACCGTAATAGATGTGTAGCAGTTTATGTGGTCGTTGTACAACATTTTTGATGGATCTAATAAGCTCTCGAAGAATTCAGTGTCGACTGCCCATAGTAATCCGACATTCCTCCTGTTACGATATTTAGCAATGCATACGAATCAACTCGTGTAAGATAAGCAGACTTGTTACGATTTATGTGAATATCGTAACACGACACGAAAATCGTAACAAGATTGGTTATCTTTCATGACGTGATTACTAATTTATGTTACGAAACTCTGGAAACTCGTAGCAAGATCGGTCTTTCTATTATGATTTTATATGAATATCATGACAAAAGTTGCCACTCTTGCTACGAAATATATGAATTTTGTTGCAATAATGACAACGGATATAAATTGAAACTTACTTTTCAGTCTTAGCTTTTAAGAATGCTTCGAACCCATCACGCCTTGGGCGTACATCATCGATTAGGAATGGACTCCGACAAGCTGCTGACGGGTATCTCTGGCGAATGGGTCTCTCATTCAAATTTGGTGCGTGCACTTTTGGAGGTTGAACCGAGACCCCAGATGTGGTCGCCGACCCCATTGGCGGAAGAAATTGAGTCGTCGCTGTTGTTGGAGTCACAGTATGCGGCGAAGATGCATTTGTGGTCGCCAACAAAGAGTCGTATGCAGCATTCATTTGTGTATCACTGACATCTTGTTCGGTAGCAGGCTGTGTAGGGTCCTTTTTATAAAACGTACCATAATACGTTATACTCTAATATTTCTATAATTTAATGCAACTTGTATGCTACGATTTTATGTAAGTCGTACCAAGTGTAGATCAAAGCTCGGACCATCATCCGGAATATCCATTGCTGCGGCTTCTGATGCTGCTGCTATGTGTAGTATGTTATCATCTTCTGTCTAAGGAAGTTGTTCTTGGCAGGTAGATCTCTGGGAAAGATGTAGCAATGCAGATCAATGGATATATATGGTATCATGAAACAAGCAAACTTGTTACGATTTATATGAAAATCGTAGCAAGATTGCATGTGGGTCTCGGCCATGCCATGATGAATAATTTGTGCTACGATATTCATCGAAGTAGTAACAATATCAGATGACTTTTGTTACGAGATTCGTGAAAATCGTAGCGATCGCTTGTTTTGTAACGAAATGATTTCGCGTGTTACGATTTTATATGAATATCATTACAAAAGTTGAAAATCTTGCAACGAGTTTTATGAATCTCGTTTCAAGAATGACAACGGATATCAATGATCATGTTACGAAATACATGAAAGTCGTACTAACATTTGTACGAAGTAGCATGATTCGAACCGCAAATTACACAAATTTTAAACTAAATGCTGATTATCCATTGTTTAAGTGAGAAAAAAAAAACAGAAATAAGTAAAATTGTTTTTCACGACCACACACGCAGAAGATACATGTTTATGCATTGTCTATGTCTCGACATGCATTTCCTTTACATGTTCAGTGTTGGGCTCAGCTTCAATCTCGGCATCTACGGCATCCTCGACATCCTCCAGCGCATCCTCAGCTTGCTTGGCATCCTCGACATCCCCCGCTTGCTCGGCATCCTCAGCATGCTCGACATCGTCCAGTGTTATGTCTGCTGGTGGATCCGGCGCTAGTTCATCCTGTGCTACTGCTGCATCCTTCGTGGCCTCATCCACCGGTGGCTGATGTTCCTCTACTGGGGGGGATGGGTGCTGCTGATCATGCTGGGGTGGTGCGGGGGTTCTGTGCTGGCTCATCCTCGCCGCGAAGTCTTGGTCCGTAGGAGGACCACATGCTTCAAGCATCTTCTGGAAAACATACTCTCCAACACCAACAATCATCTCTTCCCATACGGCCGTGAAGAATGCCTCTGCTTCTAGCCTAGCCCGTTTCGCTGCAACCTCACCCGCGTATTCACCGATCTCTTTGATCAATGAAGCTCTGTCTTCATCGGTGAGTGGGGCTTGACGTGTAGAGGTCGTTGCAGCAGAACGTGGAGCAGTAGGCCTAGTAGCATCACTCGGACCTTCCTCATCATCACCACCATCTTCGCGAGGCCTCTTCTTCTTCTTCGTGTCATTGACATCGTACGTGAAGGCAAATTGTTTTCCTTCAGGATCTTGCTCAAGCGATTTCCAGTAGGGAGACCTTGATTCTGTCCTACCTGGTTCCAAGACGGCTTTAAGGTCCTACATGATAAATTAGATAAGTTAGTTGTGCATAAAATTGATACGGATTAAATAAATCGTACTTTAACGGCACGTAATCGATGTACGATATTTCAAATATCGTACATTGAGACAAGCATAAGACTAAATCATATGGTGCATTATGTACGATATTCCTATTATCGTAACATCGTACACTTTTTCAGATATGCATAACAATTTTGTTTCAAATAAAGTACGATATTTAGAATCTCGTAGCATGACTTACAATATCATAGAATGAATTAGAATCTTGTAGCAAATTAAGTACGATATTTTGACAATCGTAGCATGAATTAAAATCTCATAGCATAAATAAGAATCTCGTAGCAAATAAAGTAGGATAGTACCAATATCCTAACATGCAAGCGGCTAACAAATTGAATATCGTAGTATGCAAGAAAAAATAGAGTACGATATTACGAATATCGTACACACAAAAACTCAACAACTCAGATAAATTTTAATATCGTACAACTTAGTAAATTTTTACCTTTGCTTTAAGACCTTCTGGCATGTCGGTGTTCTTGATATAAGTGTACCTCAGGAATCAATGTATCTTCTTCTTGTTTTGTTCATTCTTCATCCCGATGCTTCTCCCGACAGCTGGTAGTGAGCAAAAAATCCATGCCTGTAAGAGATTTTTGGTCACACATGTGTACGATTTTCATGTAAATCGTAGTATGAGTTGCAGTAAACTTACCAATAAGGCGAATGTGTTGCCTTTGAGATGATATCCAGGCGATGTTCTGGCGGCTCTCTTTTTTGTAACCTTGTTTATGCTGTCCATCAAAGCTTGAAATGATATACTTCCCCAAGGAAATTCCTCCCAAGCTTCCTTGTCCTCCACGAGCACCCACATCCACAAAGGGATCTTGTTGCGTGCTTGTTCGAAGCCCATCACGTAGGAAATGGCTATCAACATCTTTGCCAATTTGATGGCATCTTCAGCACTTCCATACTTTTTGGCATTAAAAACAGCATGGACATCGTTTCCACTAATCACCTTTGTGGTGTCAAATAGCCTCTCGTAGATGGAATCATTTGGGAGGACAAGCCTGCCATAGGGATTAAAGGAAGCTGGTCCGAATTTCAGTCCGGTGACCAAAGCGTACTCCACTCTAGAGAAGCGTAATATTTTGCCCTCCACCTTGAACCACAGGGTAGTGGTGTCAACGTTTTGGGCTGTTTTTTCGCTTGGCCTCACTTGTCGGGACAGCATGTAATTGAGCGCCAGCCTTGATCTGCAGTTGGAGTCATCCAATCTCATAAAGACCCCTAGAGCGGAATGCTTGACTTCGGATATTACTTCCTCTCCAAAGGACTCGAGCACCTTCCGTATTTCTCCAATGAGGCCCTCATAGCCATAGCATTGCACCTTATGGTGAGGTGGTTCCATCAAGTCGGGACGGACATATTTCCAAGAAACCTGTAAACATGTAGACAAAAAGTGGTGAAACACGATTTCGTGTACGAGATTGGACAATATCGTAACAAACAAAGTTCGCTATTGGGTAATATCGTCACAAATTTCTCATATCCAATCATCTTCTCAAATAAATCGTAACATATTACTCACATTCATCGGTTGCGTAGATGTACGAGTTTATAAAAGCGTAACACACTAAGTACGATATAGGTAATATATTAACACGCAGAGTACGATATTTGATATATCGTAACAAATTTGGCAGCTATAATCATCTTCTCACATAAATCGTAACATTATTTTTCAAACAAGGCATGCCTCAAATATCAAATAAATCATGCTCAATGGTGCAAGAAACAAATCTCAAACAATAAAAATGAGTACGATATTTGCAATATCGTAATAAAAATGGATATTGTACTATGGCGATGAATATCGTACCAAAAACAAGTTATTATACAAGAAATCGTTTCAAATTTTGGAGATCAACTACAATACAACCGCCAAACCAGATTTCATGTACGATTTATCGAGAAACAAACAGCAACAAACCCGCGAAATTCAAAAATTTTAAATATTCACAGATTCTTCAAATTTTGTGCGGAATTACCAGCATTTCGCCGAATGGGTCTTCGCCCATCTCCTGTTGAACTTCATCGACCGGTTGTTCGTCGACGGCGGCGGTGGCTTCTCTTTGTTTGTTGGCGGAGCCGGTTTTTGGGCGCTTCGCCGCCTTCTTTAGTCGTGCCATTGTACAACGGTTTTGTGGCGGTTGGTGGCGGTGGTTGCGCTAGAGAGAGAAACTAGGGCAGAGCGGCGGAGAAGACGTTGGAGGCGCAGAAGACGGTGGCGTTGTGGAAGATGGCGGTGGTGGAGGAAACTAGGGCTGGTGGCCGCGGTGGTGGAGGAAAATAGGGCAGACGCGAGAGAAAGAGAAAGGGGAGGCGGCGGATGGTGGTGGCGTTGTCGGTGGCGGCGGGGAGTAGGTGGAGGCGGAGACGGTTGAACGGTTGCAGACGAGGGAAAGAGAGAAGGGTTGAAGGCGTGGTGGTTGCAGACGAGGAAGATGAAGGGCGGTTGGTTGCAGACGAGAGAGAGAGAGAGAGAAAAGTAGTGAGAGAAAGTGGAGAAGAAAAAGTGGGAAAAAAGTGGTAAATATACTATATATATGGACGTAAAAATTCAAAAAATCACCATTTACCCTACTAAGGATATTTTTGTCTCATTACATCAAAATTGGCCTCTTTTATTAAAAATTAAGTAGGGGTACAAAATTATATCCCTAAACTCTAAATTGGCCTCTCTACTACTTGACTCGTATCGAATTCTCGATAACAAAAATCATTATTTATCCACTTTCCGATATTCAAATAGGTTCCGGTGAGGTGACCCGACCCGACCGTCCCGCCCATAACTACTGTGTGATAACTTAATTCCCAAATATCCAAAAATGAAATATTCATAGCACGAGCCCTTCTCATCCGTCTCCAAATCGCAAAACCTTCTGCAGATTTTGTCGATTCTGAACAAGCAAATTTCCATTGACAAACCCTAATTGAAGGGGCGAAGAGGAAGAAGATAATTAATTTGGGATTTTTTTATCTTTTTCTATCAAGAAGCCGTCACAATGGTGAAAACGACGAAGGGAGGCAAAACCATGAACCCTACAGATGCCTACCGCAAAGAGCTCCGCAAAAAGGAATTGAAGCGGGTAATTTTGATCTTTGTATTTATGTTTCGTGAAATTCGTATGCATTGAGTCTGAATATCTAGTGAAAATTTTGGGAGTTATGATTTTGGGCATGGAAAACATGTGATTCAATTTTATTGCTTTTGTCTCGATGAGTTTCAAACGAATGAGTAATATGCATGCTTCTAAGTTTGTGTTGACGCTGCTGTGCAGAACAAGAAGGAGAGGAAGAAGGTGAGGGAAGTTGGAATCTTGAAGAAGGATCCGGACACTCTGAAAGACCAGATTCAGAAGCTGGAAGCAATGAGTAAGTTCCTTATAATCTATCACGGCATTGCTTTGGGTGTTTCGTGATTCTATGTTGATGTATCTGTGATGTGTGTTACTTGTTTTGGTTGTGCTGTATGTCCCCTTAGGCTTTCGCTTTTGTAGCTTTCTAAAATTGCAGTCATGGTGAAACTCGGTTTATTTAATCATCAGGGGCTCCCAAGCACACAAATTTTCCAGACTATAAATAGAAAATGGAAGGCTTGTTATTCAACAGTATAACATGAGATGATGAGAAAGTGATGTGTTATTGAAAAAAATGTTTTGTACCCAACATTGGGTTTTATCCATCAGATTATGACAGAGAGGTTATAGTGGAAGCTAGTAGCATGCATTTGGATAGATTTCAATGGAAACATTTGGTGCAAGTAGTAAGTCCGACTTATGACATCCTAAGAAATTCATCTTCGATCCTTTTTCCTTTGTTTCGTAAGATTGCAACACAGAATTTATAGGTGGCTCAGTTTTGATTTTAATATACTAGTATGAATTTAGCCATTTATTCATGAAATGTCTAATTTTTGCTAAGAACCAGGAAGAAGGTTTTTTTGTTTTTTTTTTTTTTGTTTTCTCTTTAGGTTGTGTTTACTTTGATTATAAAGTTTTCATTGGAAAAGGATGGATAAGAAAATATTAGAAAATTTTCGCATTTCCACACTTTTCTATCACATGTTTACTAGATTGGAAAATAAAATTATCTCACATGGTCCCCCACCCTCTTCCCATTATTATGTCTTTTGTCCTATGGAAAATATTATCACACTCTCCCCCCATGTTAACATTTTCCACAATTGGAGAGAAAAGGATGGAAAAGGGTTTGCCCAGGAAAATTATCCACAACCATAGTAAACGTTTGAAAAGGATGGAAAAATATTTGTTTTCCACCCTATTCTATCGAAGTAAATGCACCCTTATTTGTTTCCAATTCCATGATCAGAAGTTAAAAAAACCATACTTCTTGATTTTCAAACTTCCTGGTCATTTTAAATTTATGAACTTAGCTCCGTAGTCTTTGGTACGACTATGCTGACCATACTGTGTAATTACTCATTACATGCTGCCTTTTGTGCTTTTTGTTGTATGGAAGATGAACTTGACCTTTTCCACGTGAATAATTTAATTTGTGAAAGATTTGGAGCAGTTTTCCAGGTGTCCTTCACTTTGTCCCTTTGTTGTGCACTTGTGCTAATTCATCCCAGTAAATCTGTTAGTGATTAAAAGTATTAATTTTGCCACTGTTTGTTTGTCTGTTTGTTGGTTTGTTTGTTTGTTTGTTGTTGTTGTTGTTGTTTTTTTTTTCACTTTACTGTTGTTTCTTCTAAACTTGATTGGTTTCTGCATGATATATCCCTTGACATTTGATGTGGTCCTTCGCGACCAAAATATTCTCCTTTTTTCTTTTATTTCACTTTATGTCGTCGGAGAGAAGGTAAACTTACATCTTTTACTGGTTTGTTAATCATATTTAATTACTTGCAGAGGCAGATGGTGCTCTGGACAAAGCTAGAAAACACAAAAAGAGACAACTCGAAGACACACTCAATCTTGTGATGAAGAAGAGGAAGGTAATCTCATGTTTAGCTGTATACTGTACTTTATTAACATGCTACCTGTAATACGGGATAAAAATATGGAATTTCCCATTCTTATGGTTAATGGGCTTGAGGCACTTGTAGCTGTAGCTGGCGAGATTTTATGAGAAACGGATCATGTTACTACCGTGAATTGAGAACATCAGTAGGCATTGCTAATATATTTGCTATGCTGAGGTCCATATGTGCTTAAGATGGTATCTTCATGTTTTCTTTAATCAGGCCTGTTGTTTCAGCAACGAACATTTGTAGATTTCTTTTGCTAGTAGTCTAATAAAAAAAATGGGCAGACATTTTCTTGTAACATTTTTTATGGGGACAATTGTGTTACCTGGAGTCTATTTTCGTTCTGTTGAGCAGTTTGGACGACAGAACTGTTGAGCTTTTGCATTTAGAAAAGGAAAAACTATTTTGAAGGCAACCGACAAGAATTTATTTGAATGTGTAAAGCTTGTCTGAATTGAGGATAATACTACTATATCCCTAAAAGTTTGAGTAGGGTGCATTTAACCTTATCTCCTCTGCCATCTATGTGCAAATAAACTTTTCAAGGATATAGCTAGTAACATCAGTAAGAGAAAAAAAGCTGATTATTGTTATAGCAAATGCGCTAAGGTGACTTGTGTAAAATATCATCAAGAGGACCTATTTTTGAGTGAAGCTATGTCTGATAAACTAGAAAACTAGAACTCTTAACCTATGGTTTCAATGGGTGCCTGTACCATCTGGATGTGTTGCTTTTATTGTTTTACAGAAATAGACACATGGACAAGTGCACTCATAAAATTTCAATCGTCGGGAGCTATTAAATCCTTGCAAAGAAACAATGAAAAAAATAGATTCTCTTGTTTCTTGTATGTCCTTTCCTTTTCTTTTCAAGGTAGACTGCCAGTAACGGTCTCTTTTCTTTTGATGTAAAGGAATATGAAGAAAAGATGAAGGAAAAAGGTGAAGCACCAGTTATGTTCAGGTGAGGAAGCCTAACCTATGTATGTTAATTTAATGAATTTTCCTTATTCGTATTGGATGTTCATTTGGAGTTTTGTGCTTTATAAGATCGATTTTGCAATTCCTTTTGCAGTCATTTGGGACCTGTTCGAAGGCGAACTACTGCAGAAGAAGAAGAAAGAGTGAAACATCCCATACCTGAAGTAAGTTTATTTTAATGTTCCTTCTTCAGTTTTATTGAACCCTTTTTCTCTGATTTGCCGGCACATATTTAGCAAGTTGTTCTTGCAGGACTCGGTTTATTATCACCCAACTCTGAATCCTTCTGGAGCCCCCCCACCCGGAAAACCTCCAATGTTTAAATCATCGATAGGTATGTTCTAAGTTTTCTCTAGAAACACGATCTCAGTTTTCTTCTTAATGACTCTTTTACTCTGTCTTTCTCTACACACCCTTTACTTTCATACGACACTTTTAAGATTTTGCTGCTTTATTGGGAATGCAGGACCGAGGATACCTTTACCAGAAAGCTCGAGTAATGTGGCATCATCATCCCAGTCAGAGACAGATGATACCACTTTACCTCTTCCTCCTCCACCACCTCCTTTGCCTGGTGCAGGCTTAGATTCTGTAGAAGGTGTTACTTTGCCTTTGCCGCCTCCTCCCCCAATGCCTCCGAATCCAGCAGTCGGAGATATTACATCATCATCGTCTCCGCCCCCTTTGCCTCCACCACCTCCTCCACCTGGCCCACCTCCTAAGGAGTTACTTGCTGTTCGTCCCCCACTTCCTCCACCTCCACCAATCCAGCAGCCATCCACTCAACCACCTCCTCCTGGTACTGCTAGTGGCGAAAATGCAAAATCTGAAGATTCAACTTCCAGGCATCCAGTTCAGGTATATACGTTGCATACAAATTATGTGGAGCTTGCCAAAATTTAGATGGCATTATATTTCTATATGTTTTTTGTAAATTCTTGGTAAAATGTATATTTTGTTCTGAATTTTTAGCTGATCGTTTTTCTTGCTGATTTTTTGTCAGATGCCAACTAGTCTTCCACCACAACCTCCAGCGATTGGGATGCCCACGAAATTGGGTGATACACAGCCTGAAGGCTCCTCTTCCAACTCCGAGGCAAAAACTCCTTTAGATCCCAAAGATCTTCTGAAAATGGCTCCTCCTCCACCACCTTTAAGGCAACATCCACAAATGCCTGGAGCTGCCATAGGGTCAAGTTTGCATCTTGATGTACCTCCTCCAGGCATTTCTCGCTTTCCACATCCACCACCGCCACCACCAGCTGATATGCGCCCCCCATTGCCCCCTCCTGGATTACCTGGGCAACCTATTCACCCCGGACTCATGGCGCCACTACTGCCAAGACCACCTTTTGGACCTCCCCTTGCACATCCATCAATGATGAGACCACCGCTTCCACCTGGCCCGCCTCCTTTTCAACAAGACGACTTTAGTGCTAGACAAGCCCCTCCTCAGAAGCCATCATATATCAAATCAGCTGCATCAACTGTTGTAAAAAGGCCACTGGCACAGCATACCCCTGAGCTTACAGCCATGGTGAGTTTGTCTGCGTTAGTTTCAATACCAAAAATGATTTTTAACTCGAATTTCCTTAATCTGTTGTTCTGAAACATAATATTACATTCTAACCTTTTTATCTGCAAAAATTCGCAGAGAAATGCTTCTGATTGTTCACTTGGATCTCATTTTGATTACAACCTTGACCAAAACCAATCTGATTATCTGTCATCCCATGAAATTTTGACCTCAAGATTGCTTTTTTGCAGGTTCCTGCATCGGTACGAGTCAGGAGAGAGTCTGCCCTTCCAAAACCGAAGCCAAAGACATCTACTCTTCCAACTCCCAACCGGCCAATTGTGGCTTCAACAGTTGCAAAACAAGAATCCACAAGCTTGTCCACTGCATCGAAACCACCAAGTATCGATGACTCATATATGGCGTTCCTGGAGGACATGAAAGCACTGGGTGCTCTCGATAGTTGATTTGATCATTAAAAAATGCTTGCAATCGTTTAGGGGAGAGCTCAAACGGTAGGATCATGTGATGAGAGGAAGCAGCGCGGTTCAAGGCTGTTGGTATGGCTCCGAGCTTTAAGTTAGATGAACTCTGTTCTCATGTCTCATTGTGCTTAAAAGAAATTTGCACCTTGTGGTAGCCATTTCATTCATTGAAATCTTCAGCCTTAACTGCTTTCTTTTATTCCTCTTTATCATTATGAACCTTATTTCCTTGCATGAACTTAACTGTACCTATATAAACATCCATATTGATCAATTCCATTTACTCTCGCTCATTCCGAGAATATTCATCTCACAAATGGTCAATTAATGCATCTCGAAGTGTAATGAGTCTTGTATATTTGCTTTTTTAAATGGAGAAAGAAAATCTTGAACTACTGATAATCGAATGTCAGAGAGTATATCTAGATGTTATAAGCTTGAAAGAAATATAAACTACATGTAATATATATTATATATATATACAGCAATGCATAGTGTCTATTCATTTCTCTATTATTTGAGCAAGATACTATAGAGAAGAGTTGTGCTTTATTATAAGGTTACATTAGAGGATGGGCTTTTTTTTTGAGAGAATACAATAAACGAAGGGTTGGAGATCCTCTAAGCTTTAAAATAATGTGTGGGACTGTAATTTACGACTTGGGAAATGAAATTTGGAATGTTTTTTTTTTATAAATATTTTTCTTTTCGATATTCCTTAATGGAATTTGGTTATTTTGATTTTCAACCATTAACATAAAATAATACTCCCTCTGTCCACGAAATGGTTGTCATTTTTGCTATTTAAGTTTGTCTACAAAATGGTTGCCATTTTTGCTACTTCATTCACACTTATTGTGGATCCTTATTCTACTCACAACAATATTCTCTATTATCCAAATTCGTGCCGTCCATAATGTGACAACCATTTCATAGACGGATTCGTGGACGGAGGGAGTGTATTTTAAACTTAAACTTACGGTCTTTATGAGGACACAAGCGATAATAGATTTTGTCTGTAGTTCAAGCTTTATTGCTCTCCTTCCCCTTCACCATGTAAGAAACTCTACTGCTCCCTTTTCTCAAGTTAAAAAAAATTATGATGAGAAATCGTAAGTTTTACCATGTTAAATAATTTTTTAAATAGATGTTTATCAGTAGAATTAAGATTATTCAAACTTTCTATAAGTAAACCACTCACATATACATATGCAAACTACGTACTTTACTTATCTGCAGTTAAAATTGATTTTTTTTTTTTTTGAAATCCGTTAAAATTGATTAATATACCGACAATGTCACATTTACTTATGGTACTAGATAAAATTATATACTCTTTCCGTCCCGTCGAATACGGCCTAGTTCATATGGGCACGAAGATTAAGAAAAAATGTATTGAGTATAAAGAGAGTGTTTAGTATAGTGTGAATGCAATATTATAATGCTAATAAAATTATAGATGTGATTGTGGATAGTGTGTAGTGAGAGTAGGTTGATAGGATTTAGATGGGATGGTGGGCCACATGTAGTGTGAATGTAACATTTTATAATGTTAAATATACATTAATTGTTTTCTTTAAAGAAAACAGACCAAATATAGTAGGACGTTCCAGAATAGAAAACATGACGTATTGGGTGAGACATGAAGAGTATATATGAAGCTGTCTGTCTATTACAAAGTACAAAGCTAATTATATATGAAGCTGTCTGTCTATTACAAAGTACAAAGCTAATTATATATGGTCAAACATTGTCGCAACCCCCCATTAAGAATACAACAAAGCAGTCACAATCGAGAAAGATTTTGATACTCCGAGTCTAAGACATAGTTATTTTTTTGCATAATCCTTCTGAATTTTCATTTTTTTCATTATTTTAATTTCTAACATGTAACCGACTATCATATACTTACTCATCGTGCTTTCAAGATTCATCCTCTTTTCATAATCAGTTAACTAAATTCATCTTACATTTTATCCATACCAAGTTACATATAATTGTATTCGTGTGTGTGTTATAAATAAATAAATAAGAAACTGAAGTTTGAATAATAAAATTCTTGAAATTTAATTCTGGGGGAGGGAAATGAATGAGGAATTACTGCATCAAACTAACCAAAGATCCATCCCACCTGATTCTCTCTCTCCCCCCTTTTTATTTTTTGAGTCTAGATCATCTGTTTTTTTCTCAACTACCCAATAATTTTTTCAAATTTTATTTCGTTGAATAATGATCTGAGGTCAACTATGCAGACAGCAAGCTGCAAGTTGATGTTTCCATCTTACTATTTCACAAGACAAAATGTCAAAAACTCGCTTGTAGAGAGAGAGAGAAACTACATAGATATGTTGAGACGGATAAATATAGGATTTTGTATGTCTTCTTTTCGATCGTCAAAGGAATAATGCTTTTGCTGAGTATTTGAAACCAAGAAAACTTTTTTTTTTCCGTGGGTTTCTGAACATAATCTTTGTCTTTTGTTTCTTTTTTTTGAGCCAGTCTTTTGTTTCTTCATTCAGCTTTTTTCGTGGTTTGATGCTTGAAAAGTGGGGCCTTTTCGCTTGTCCCTCGTGAGTATCTTTCACATAGTGATGAAAAAATAGTTTCTTTTTCTTTCCCCTTTTTGCTGCTTTTTTGTTATTGGTCAGATTTTGCAAAATTAGGAATTATGGAAAGCAACCATTTTGTTAGTATTATTGTTCAGTTCTTCTTCTTGCTTCAGTTTCTTGCTTCTTGTTTTGCTCTGCCACGCTGCACCGATTCGAGTAAGTTTGTGTTTTCAAACTGTTTGATTGAAGTTCTAGAGAGAGAGAGAGAGAGAATTTAGTTTATCTTGTGCTCATTTTGTGGTTCTATTCTACTGCAGGAGCGCCCTTTATTTCAAATTCCACTTTGCAGTTCTGTCCCTACAATGGTACAGTTTGCTGCAATTCAGCTGATGATTTCCTTTTGAAGAAGCAGTTTAAATCAATGAATATCTCAGATCCTGGCTGCGCTTCTCTTGTCAAATCTCTCCTTTGCGCGGTAAAACTATCTCGATTTATTCGTTTTAACGCCTTGTTTGATCGTCTAATCCTTCAAATACTCAATCCGTACTATATCAACTTAGCTCAAAGATTTCTCTACTTGATATGCCTTTATTATAGATTCATTCATCAGCCCTCAATTTTTTCTGCATTTACTTTACTTGCTGCTTCTCTCTCTAGTTTCAATTCTGCCATTATATTTGAAAGATGTATCCTTTGATATCCATTTGAAATAACATTTTTAGAGAGATGAAATCTTGCTTGCAGAGTCCAACATAGATAATTATGCAGCAATCATGTGATCTTCTTCTTGTTTATCATTCAAATTGCTTATCATTTGCATAAAAGAGGATTGAAACACTAGATTGAGCATCATTGTATCTCCATATATATACAGAGGTGTGATCAATTCTCAGCTGAGCTTTTTCGCGTCGATTCTGTTCCTCGACAAGTCCCCGTGCTGTGCAACTCCACAGTTTCACCAACCTCAACACAATCTGACCAAGCTTCGCTCAACTTCTGTTCACAAGCGTGGAGCAAATGCCAGAACGTCTCGATCCTGCACTCACCATTCGCGGTTCCATTACAAGGCCGAGCTGGAGTTCCAGCGGCCTCAAACTCGACCAAACTGGCTGACATGTGGCAGTCTCAAGCAGATTTCTGCAGTGCTCTTGGTGGATCATCCGATGAAGGGCTCTCGTGCTTTGCTGGCACTCCCGTCACCCTCAACGACACTGTGAAACCGACCCCACCAAGTGGCCTCTGCCTTGAGAAAATCGGGAATGATTCCTACCTCAACATGGTTGCTCACCCCGATGGCTCAAACCGCGTCTTTTTCTCAAACCAGCAAGGCAAGATTTGGTTGGCAACGATCCCCGAGCAAGGCTCGGGAGGGACATTGGAGTTTGATGAAGCTGCTCCGTTCCTCGACCTAACCGATGAAGTACACTTTGATACCGAGTTTGGATTGATGGGAATTGCATTCCATCCGGATTTCAAAGACAATGGGAGGTTCTTTGCTTCTTTCAACTGTGACAAGGCGAAGTGGCCGGATTGTGCGGGGAGATGCGCATGTAACTCTGATGTGAAGTGTGATCCCTCGGAACTAAGTCCGGACAACGGTGCAAATCCTTGCCAATTTCAATCTGTTATAGCAGAGTTCACTACTAATGGAACTGCATCACAACCTTCCTTGGTATTTTGGTGAATGTTTTTGAATTTTAGCTTTGTTTCTTTCATCATCATCATCATCAAGAAAATGTGGTTTCGTGTTTTGACCAGGCGACTAGCGCTAATCCTTCAGAAGTGCGAAGAATATTCACCATGGGACTTCCGTTTACGTCGCACCACGCAGGGCAGATCCTCTTTGGACCCAAAGATGGCTATCTGTACTTCATGATGGGTGATGGTGGCGGGATTGGCGATCCATACAATTTTGCTCAGAACAAGAAATCTCTACTTGGGAAGATCATGAGGTTTGATGTGGATACTATACTAAGTGAGTTTGTGAATTTGTGGTTTTATACTCATGAATCTTAATTATTTGCATTCTATATGTTAATGAGTTGTGCATTTGGTTGATTATCCTTCAACCTGTGGTTTTCTGATGATAAGAGAGAGAGAGTCTTAAGTAGATAGATACTTGAATATCGCAGATGTGATAATCTACTTTAAGTATGTATCTGCCTAGACATCAGTGATACAACATCCCTCATCTCTCTCTCTCTCTCTCTCTCTCTCTCTCTCTCTCTCTCTCTCTCTCTCTCTCACAGACGCGATATTCATGACAGGTGCAACAGAAGCTAGCGAGCTCGGTCTGTGGGGAAACTATTCTATCCCCAAAGACAATCCCTATACTCAAGACAAAGAGCTGCAGAAAGAAATATGGGCTCTTGGACTAAGAAATCCATGGCGCTGCAGCTTCGATTCTGCTAGGCCTTCGTATTTCATGTGTGCGGATGTCGGACAGGTACTGCATTCATCACATATAAGTCTTATAAGTTTAAAAAGAACCATAAATGAAAGCTTCTTTAACTGATTAACAGGATCGGTATGAGGAAGTGGACTTGATCACCAAGAATGGAAACTATGGGTGGCGCGCCTATGAGGGTCCGTACAAGTTTAATTCTTCTCAGTCGCCCGTTGGAAACACTTCACTGGGCTCAATCACTCCGATCTTCCCTGTCATGGGGTACAACCACTCTGATGTTAACACGAACGAGGGCTCAGCATCCATCACCGGTGGCTACTTTTACAGAGCCACAACCGATCCTTGTATGTATGGAAGGTAAGGGGACATTTATCTCGGTCAATAGATGTGATTGATGATGCATATGATCGATTTCAAGGATTAGACAATCAAACAAGCTCAAAATTGTTCAGTCCATCAAATCTAAGTATGTAGAGGTGTCAAAATAGGCCTATTCCTGCCTATAGCCCTAAAAGCCCGATTTTTTACTGGACGGCCCGAGCTCTCAATTTGGCCGTTGGTTCGGGCCGGCATCTTGAATGCTCTAGTGGTGGATTAAAATAGAATATATCTAAGCTATCACTCGAAGTAAACATTACTGTGTCAAGATTTTGCATGCTCGTTACTAAAATCCGTGCTTCGTTTGTAGGTACTTGTTTGCGGATCTCTATGGAGGCGCTATATGGGCCGGCACAGAGAGCCCCGTCGACAGCGGGAAGTTCACGAGCAGGAAGATCTCTTTCGGCTGCGCCCGCGACTCGCCTCTGAGCTGCACGGTCACTCCCGGGAGCTCGCTTCCTGCTTTGAGCTACATCTTCTCGTTTGGCGAGGACAACAAGAAGGATGTCTACCTCCTCACAAACAGTGGCGTCTACCGGGTTGTTCGTGCTAGTCGTTGCAGCTACACGTGCGCCAAGGAGGATGCCTCAGCCGACGCTGCATCTCCGCCTCCTGTGGCGTCGCCCCGCCCTTCCCGAGCAGGCCTTTGGGGAGCTCCTTGTGAGATTTTGATGGCGCTGCTCTCCCTTTTGTGGTTGGTTTGCATGAATTTTGTGTGAGCAAGTAAATGTAATGTAGGTTGTTTTTCATTTTTGTTGAATATACTTATGACTGCATATTTTTACATAGAAGAAATTCGTAAACATTTTGAATTTGATTATGGAAGGGGTGACTGGTGGGTGGTGTTGTTTTTAGATTCTTTATGCCTTTGCAGTTCAAATCTTGTGTGTGTGTGAGAGAGAGAGAGTAGTAACTTGCTAAACTTGCTAAGAGCATTCACAGGGGGGCTCGATCGCCAGCTTGAGTCGCCCCAGCAATATCGCTCCGCAGTCCGCCTCTCGAGCCGGCCTGATATGGTGCAGGCATTGCACACGTCTATATTAAAAAAAATCAAGCAGCAACGCGCAAATTAATGTAACGGCCGAAAAACTTCAACGGCCAATTGATCGGTAACGGTCATTTGGCCGAACTAATTTTATTTATTTATTTATCACGTTTATAAACATTACGTCTTCTTCATTCACAAATCACAACAACTAGTAAGCATCTGTAATGTATCTATATAGAGAATGTTAAAAAAATAGAATATAAATAAATTATACTAGCATAAAATATAATTATATTGCATTTTACACGTTGTGAAATACTTCTTTAAATACGATATTACGAGTAATAGTAAAACGATGATCAACATCAGTACAAACTCCACGCATTGAGACTTGTAAGTTGTAACGTTTCAAACCTCAACATAAAGTTGTGTAGGACTAAAAACTGTGTTCCAAAATATAAGGTAATATTTGGAGTATTGTGCCGTAAATTGTTCGGATAGGTTTGCTCTTTCTAAGTGTTTATTTTCTTACAATGATTTTAAACTTTGTTTGCAATTGCAGATAATGGGAAGCAGAAATTTGAAACATTCCGACAATAATCAATGGTACCCTTGCTGGTAAATTTTGTCAACTACACTGTTACGCTTCCTTGTGAGCTGTTGGGAATTCATATTCTTTTATAAGTAGTTAACTATGAAAAAATGTCATTTTTTTCAACTTATTTCCTACCTTTTTTTCCTGCTGCAAAACCCGGTTTCTACCATTCTCATTTCTGCTTTTCTTGGTCAAATAAGTTGATGCATTGCTTATATTTGCAATTCAAGGACTGAATTTATTCGATATGATTTGCTTATATGTGTCAGTTTTAGATGCTAAACTATAGGATGTATGCATATTGGCTTTGGCTTTATTGTTTGTTACCTGTTAACATATTGATGCTGAAGTGCAGAAGAAGATCTCTGTTTATTCTCTTTGTTTTTTTCTTGGTAAAGAAAGAGTTGAGTAATAATGATCACAAGAATATACTGTAGAGACAAGATAACCCAAAACATTGAGCTTATTCATTCTACAAAATACACTGCAACCACTTCTCTATTGCACTCATTAGATTATATTTTCATGTTGCTTATTGAATTTTTTGAGGTGTGAATAATCCCATCTATTCTACTCAACTGAAGGGAAAATCCCAAATTGAATTGAATCAGGAGTTCAAGAGCACAAAACAGAGGAAATGCACATGGATTTCCTTGAAGAACAAAGTCTTACATAAAGAAAGTAAAGGTAGGGTGAATCCATTTGATACTTGTAACATTATTCATAGAACGAATGTTGTAAAGTAACACTTTTTCTAAACAAAAAATTCAAAATGTCACCTCCAATGTTTTAGTTTCAAAATAGCACTTTGAGTTGTTAAAAGTCTAATATAATATACCGTTAATGAGTATACAAGAAGGCTTAACTTTCATTTGAATCATACACGAAGGCTAACTTTCATTTGAATCATACACGAAGGCTAATTTCATGTATGAACTTCCGGCGAAATTTTCCGGCGATTTCCGACGAAATTTTCCGACCAAAAATTCCGGCGAAAAATTGAATCATACACGAAGTCTAACTTCGTGTATGCATCATACACGAAAAATTCCGACGAAAAATTCCAGCGAAATTTCGAATCATGCACGAAGCCTAACTTCATATATGCATCATATTCGAAGACTGACTTTCATGTATGCATCATACACGAAAATTTTTGCCTCCAAAAATTTCAAATTTGTATCATACATGAAGATTAGTTTTAATGGATGATACTCCCTCCGTTCATTTTTTAAAGTCTCATTTGCTCATAAAGAACTGTCCATTTTTTAAAGTCTCATTTACCTTTTTCCACTCACATCAAGTGGGACCTACTACAACTTCCACTCCCATCCAACTTCTTCCACTCACAATATGTGGGACTCTTATTCCATTCACAACAACTTTAACTCTATTTTATCTTTTCCACTCACAATAAGTGAGACTCTTATTCCACTCACAATAATTTTAACTTCCAATCCACTTCTTCCACTCCCACTAAGTGGGACCTTAACTCCACTAACTTCACTTTTTCACTTTTTCTTAATTTCCGTGCCCAGCAGTAAATGGGACTTTAAAATGTGGATGGAGGGAGTACATAGAGGTGGCAAAATGAGCCTGGACCGATGGGTTGGCCCAGTTTTGGGCAGGCTTGGGCTCAAGAATATTAGGTCCGAGTTATTTCGGGCAGGGCTGGGTTAGCTCAAATGTGTAAAAGCCCGATGGGTTTGGGCCAGCCCGACCCGACCCGAAAAATTTTACACTATAAAATACTTACTGGGCGGGCTTGGGCTGCATAATTTTAGGCCTGACAGAATTTCGGGTCGGGTTGGCTCGGCCTGGAGCTTTGCCAGTTCTAATGATACATACACGAAGATAATTAAGTTTTCATGTATGATGCATACATGAAGTTAGGCTTCGTATATGATTCAAATTTCGCCGGAAAATTTTCGCCGGAAATCGCACCACCGCGCCACTGTCGGCATCAGAAAATTTTACCGTCGAAGTTTCATACATAAAGTTAGTTTTCGTGTATGATTCAAATTAAAGTTAACCTTCTTGTATACCTAAAAGGGTATAAAAGTCACAAAAAAACGCAAAAGGCTATTACAACATATTTTTTTGCAAATTGACATAATTCATTTTTTATGTTTGAAAAGGGCTATTTAAATGTTTCACTCCTATTCTTATTTCCATTGGTACTACTTCATACGCATTGAACTTTTATCACATAATTTGGAGCTGCTAAATCGGGCTTACGAATAGAGGAGGCATTATGTAGAGCATAAATCTGCACAAAAATGAAATGAAGAATTAGTTTTATTGATGTATATATGTTATTTTCATGTAATAAAATGTAATAGAAGTAGGAAATATGAAAAGAAAATTACCAAGAAAATAAAGATAAAATTACCGGGGGAAAAAAGATAATAAAAGAAAGGCAAAATTGCATGAAAAATCCTGACCTTTTACCAAATTCTGTTTTAAAACCAAACTTTTTAAAATTCGCAAATTAAACTACGAGCTTCCAATTTGTTGCAATTGACATCTCAGATGTACCTCTGGCGAAAATTAACTGCGTGCGTGTCAATTAGTTTCCTACGTGTCAATCACGTGTATAATTTTGCTTACGTGGTAATTTAGCATACAGAACAGAAAACGACGTCGTTTTGTTTGGGCTGAAACGTCGTTTAAGCTGATGACATATATCCCTTGGCCGACCCTACCCACCAAACACTCAGCAAATCCCTAATTGTTAATCCTCTCTTTCGCGACAAACCCAAATCCCAAACACTCTGTTGCTTTCTCTGATTGTGTTAAAGAAATGAAGTTTAATAGGCTTAAAGTGTATGATTCCTTGTTTTTTTGTCTTGGTGTGGTTTATCTTATTGCTGAAGTGGGGAGGTGTGGTCCCAAAATCGACGAAGCAGAAGAAATGGAGGACAGGTAGGTCCCTATTCCTGTACAAATTCGATTAATTTATGTTCTTTTGCTCGATTTAGGTTTATTGATGTGGTTTTGGGGTAATGTGGGCTGATTTTTTTCATTTTAAAATTTTGAATATGCCCACTTAGGGTTTAGTGTTTATTTCTGTTATCGATGATTTCACCTTGTTATTTGGCTAATTTGCCCTGGAATTCGTAATTTTTTTTAGTTGTGCAATTAGGGTTTATGGTTGCTGATACATGTTGCTAATTTTGGCCTGTATTTCTTTGCTATTTCAGCTTCTTATTGGCTATATATCTTCATCATGATGGCATGTTTCATAATCTAGAGGGTGACGATGTGTATGTGGGAGGTGAATGTGAAGGCAGATTTCATTTAGATCAAGATATATTTGGTTATTTTGATGCTGAAGAGTTAGTTCAGAATTTAGGATATGTTAGTTGGGAAAAGATCTGGTATAAGATTCCTAAGTGTGAGTCTTATAGGGTATTGAAGGATGATAACGATGTTATGCAAATGTTGAAGTTGCTTACACCACAAAATAGAGTATTACATTTGTATATAGAGGGTTGTAAGAGAGATGAGGCTGACAGTGAGTTAAAGAGTGATAATGTTGGAGTTGAAAATGAGGCTGGCAGTAGTGGGTTGAAGGATGATAATGTTGGAGTTGAAAATGAGGCTGGCAGTAGTGAAGACAAGGGTGATGATGTATTTGATTTGATTAATGATTACACTGATGGTGATGAGAATGAGTTTGTTGGTGATGACAATGAGTTTGATGTTGATGCTGAGAATGAGAGAAGTAATGAGGATGAGTTTTCTGATGATAATAGTGAGGACTCAGATTTTAAGCCTTGTGGTGGTGAAGAATCTGATGATGAATTAGATGATTCTGAGCTTGCTTCAGAAGATGAAGAATATGTGACAGCAAGGCAGAAAGTGAAGACAAAAAATGATCTTTTTGATTTGGTTGATGAGGAGCAACCTAGTGGGATGGGGTTTGATATGGTATTTGAGCATGCTGACTCTGACTATGCAAGTTTTGAAGGTGAGGTGTGTTCAGACTCAACAGATGAAGATGGAGAGGGTCCTAAAAGCAACAAGTTTAGGTCAAGCTATGATCCAAGGACAAAACCTAAGGATCTGAAGATTCAACTTGGCATGAGGTTTTTTGATGGATTTCAGTGCAGAGATACCTTGAGGGATAATGCCATAGCACATCAGATTAACTTGAAATTTCAGAAGGTCACCAAGACTGTATGCCAAGTCAGATGCAGACCACCATCATTTCATTTCAAAAGCAGTATCAACAACATAGCTGTCACCAACTACAACATTCAACACCAACTACAGCATTAACATCAACTACAACTACAACCAACAACCAACTGCAACAACCAAGTTTCCTAGCATTAAATTAAAGAAAGAGAAGTCTTGCATTCCATGAAAAAGAGTAAGAGCTCGACCTAATCTTGACCTTTAAATAGAACCAGCAAACCAAGACCAACAACTAGCAGATACAATATCTTGATCTTGCCTTCAAGATTCTTCAAATTTTTCGGCACTTGCTTCAAGACTTCAGGAGAATCATGTTGCTCAAATTCTTTCTCTTCAACCTCTCCAGTACTCTTCTTATTTTTCTTCTCTAGAAGCAACTGCTCCACTGCCAACTCTTTTTCAAGCTTCAGTTTTTGGATAGCATCCTTGTAGTGCTTTGTCAACTCCGGATCAATCCAAAGCCAAAAATTACAGTAGCCCCACTACAACAAAACATAAAAAAAAAATCAAATTGTTGAAAACAAATTTGCAGCTCAATACAAATATCAAATCCATTCTTACCCGACCTCTCCGATGACAATACCGATACCTTCTCTCTGGGTTTTGCTAGCTATTTGACGTCGTCCAAAGTGCTGGCTGAGGAGGGTCGCACTTACATTGCTGCTGCTGAGGTTCGAGATGACTCCAAGAGCCCGATTGCGCAGATGACGAACCCATTGCCTTGTGAAGAAGATGAAGCCGATGGTGAGCCCAAATGAAAAAGAAGAAAGATGGAAATGAAGATGGGAAATGGAGACGATCAGGCTTTGAGAAGAAGAATTGTTGCTCGATTTTGCCCTAATCAAGTAATAAGTAAATTCGATTTCAGAAATGACGTCGTTTTGCATGGCCTAAGAACGACGTCGTTTGGCGCGTCAGAGCTTTTTACCACGTAGGCAATTTAGGCTTCCAGGTCAGCAGAAATTTGGGGGAAAATACATCTGAGATGTCAATTGCAACAAATTGGAAGCTCGTAGTTTAATTTGCGAATTTTAAAAAGTTTGGTTTTAAACCAGAATTTGGTAAAAAAAATCAGGGTTTTTCATGCAATTTTGCCTAAAAGAAACACAACTAGAACAACTACATTATTTTGAGATAAATTGAAAGCACTTATAATAAATTACTTTTGAGAGAATTTGCAGAAATGAGTGAATGCTTTGTAATTTGTAGGGAGTAGTATTTATAGAAGTTTTGGAATGATTTTTTATTTTCAAAATCAAATTTTGGCTCCAAAACTTCTTTCAATCAAAGGTTAGTTGAGCCTAGTGCAGACTACAGGGTTATGTGTATATTAGAGCATCCACATCGGTCGGATAATCAGTCGGCTCGAGCTCGACTCATCCGAATGAGCCGAGCCCATCCGCATTTTATGTACGGCGCGTGTATTACACGTGCCATTAATAAAAAAAATTGAAATTTGAACTAACAACGACTCTCTTTAGACGGCGCCAACAACGACTAACTTTTTTTTTTTTTAATTCCTTATTTTCAACTATAAATACATCTATACACTTCTCATTTTCTACACCAATTCATCTTCATTTCTCATCCTTTTACTCACATTCTTCTCCTTCACTCTTCTTCTCACACATTTTGCACACATTTCATCATTCTCTTCCAACGGCCGCCAGTCGTCCATCTCCATACACTGAGGTCGAGTCTAAAGCCTTGGCACGACGCTAAATGCACACCGCCTACCGGTCGCGAAGCATTTTGGAGCCGAACCACCGGTCAATACAACAACACTTGCCCGCCAATACGCCGGAGAGGAATGCAAAAATGTTGCGCATGCATTGGAGCTGAACCTACAATGTGTGCCAACGATTCGAATGAATGCACTTGCAGGCCACTCAACAACTTCCGACAAACGCAACCACCACCCATATCATGGAGCGAGCTTTCACGGAGTTCCAAACTATTTACAGAAACCATTCAAGAATGCTAGAATGTGGAGGCTCGTGCGGGATGATCTCGATTTCCTCGCCAATGCTTGAAATCGAGTGTTTGTTTAATAAAATAGTTTATTTTAATTTTATTTGCTTAATTATAACTTATAAATAAAATTAAGTATTGTATTTCCCTATTATTCTATTTATGAATAAAATTAAATTAAAACTCAAAAACTCTAAAAAGTCAAAACTAATATGGATGAGTCGACTGAATGAGTCTTACCAATGTCAGAGGCTCAACGGATGTGCATGCCCTAATGTTCTTTCAATTTTCCAACAAAAAAAAAGTACTTGCCAAGTATGGGCTTACAAAATATAAAAGCATGGGCACGATTTACATTGATATAATAGCACTATAATATCTGTAGTTTTTCAAAAAAGTATGGTAGCTGATTTAGGAAGTACACTGTTGGATATGTATGTTATGCTAGCCGATCTAAAATGTAAATCTTTTAGAAGATTTATCACTAAAAAGATATGATAGGAACTTACTCAATTATTTTATTGGAGCTGGTGATGGTCCCGAAACGAGTTACTGGTGTATGGGGGGGTGGGGGAATACACCAGTTAGGAGTTTTCAACTTTCGAAAAACTTAACACTTGAAAACAACTTCAACTGAGTAAAAGGACTCAGGTGGGTTCTTACAGCTGAGTAAGCAAACTCAGCTGGAAGAGCAGTGCTGTGCGGAATGTGGTGGAAAATAAACTCGTTAAAAACAACTCACGCAAACCAGCTCGGTTGGTCAAGAACCAAAACAGCTCGGTTGAAAAAGTGCAAAAGAGGTTTGAATGCTGGTTAGTTCGGTCAGTTAGAAATGCAATATGGACTGAATAAAAAAATAAACACGACGCACAAGATTTACGTGGTTCGGAGATAACTCCTACGTCCACGGGGAGATGTGAGTCCACACACCTCAGTCCAAGTTCTTCTGGACAGAACCACTCAGCTTACGCGGGCTGAGTAACCGTTACAGTTTAGTTTCCGGGCACTAAACAGCCTAAGTCAAGTTTACGGGTACTTGATGACCTGACTACTCAATTACAGGAAGAGTAAGGTCCTAGCACACTTTTTAGGGTGTGAGAAAGGGTAGGATTTCCAACTACAGCTCGATCAAGAATGAGAGCTGGATCTAAGGCTTGAACGAATAAACACTCAACCTAAGATCAAAAACAGTTTCGAATTCTAGGAACCCTCAGCTACTAATGTTCTCTCAAATTGGAACTCTCAGCTGCTGATGCTCTTAGATGATGATTTTGCAGATTTGCTTTGATTTCTCTCGAGAAAGCTTTTGAATTTTTAGTCGTCTATGTGTCTATCTGCATCTCTTGCTTCTCGAATGAGATGATGCCTCTATTTATAGGCGGAGAGAATCAACTAGCCGTTGGAGGAGCAGTTGATCTCTGATCGGTTGAAAGCGATGGCTTGTCTCTCATCTCTGCAGACTTTCCCGATATGGCATCTGTGCTCCTTTGCTTTCCATCTGAGACAGCCTTGTGTTGGGCCAGATGGGGTAATGACTGAACGGTCAAACCCTCATGTGACTTCCTTTTGAAATTCAAATCTTTGACAGTCATCTTCGGTTTGTCGGTTGAAAGTCTTGACCTTCATCTGATTGATCTTCAGCTGATGTTCCGATCTGTCGAGTTCTCAGCTGACTTTGAACTTCAAAACAGTTGAACTCCTTGTTCAGATTCTATAACTGAGGTTCTGAAACTGAACCCTCAGTTGTCTTCCACTTCTTTACTCAGTTGGATTTGAACCCTCAGATGATTTCTTTTTCATCTGATGTTCTCTTCCTTTCAACTGTTTCTCATTTGATGAACGCTCAGTTGGTTTCCTTCAACTGATGTTTTGAAGACTTCCCCTTGTTTACATCTGAACAAATGAACTCTCAGTTGTCTTTCTTCACAACTGATGTTCTGTCTGAGTGACGCCTTGTTGCCATCTTCAGCTGGAGACCTGTAAAGATAAAAACTTAACTTTGCTCAAACAGCGAGCCTAAATTCTAACATTAGGTACTGGCAACATCTACTCGGTTGGGGTCAGCCGGTTTTGGAATTCATCAAAACTTATACTAATAAATTTCCCAACAATTTCCCCCTTTTTGATGATGCCAAAACCACTTACAACTTGAAACCACTACTGATCTAAACCTCACTAACTTATCTAAAATCTCAGTTGAAATTCTAGACAGTCTATAAGATTAAACATATAAGGGTTAGCACAGTTATAACATGAAATTGAAAGACTTTGTGATTCAGAGCTTGGACAATGAGGAATTGTTCATCAAGGTGAATCGTATTATATACTTTGAAGTTTTTGTTACAACTGAAGGTTACAAAGTTAAGCGCAAAACATAGAAATATACAACAGTTGCTTCAAAAACTACAACATCCAAAAACATTATCAGCTCAAAAACTTTGACAGCTCAGAAATACTGTTGATCGTACTTGTTGAAGATACGGTTGAAGATCTCCTTCTTCGCTTCCGACTCAATCCCAGTGTTGACGCCGTGTTCCTTGCATACTTGCCTTGCCTCAGCTAAGATCGTATTTCTATTTGGCGTGCTTGTGCCTTTGATCATCGGAGGGCGGTATATGCACTTTTTTGGAACTGGAACAGTGTTGGGATCAAGCTGAGCATTCAGCATAGCTCGCTTGAACTGACTAAACATTCCAGGGTCTCCAGAGCTGAGTTCCCACAGGGCTTCCTTGAAGGCTAGCCTTGGGTCTTCAGTCGAGTAGACTTTCCTGTAATAGAAGTCATTGACGAACTCATGCTTGAACTGTTCCCAGTCATCGTTCCACTCCGCATTCATCCACTTGTCAACATGTGGGTATCGAGACGGGAGCGGAGCGTTCTTCTGCAGCTGATGCGTCGACTTTCTAGCCTCAGCCTTCATCTGGTGCTTGTTGATTCTTCGCACACTCCGGCTGGCTTTGTTTCTGTCGACGTTCTTCTCCACCTTGGCGAGCTCCTTCTCGAACTTGGCCACCTTCTTGGCCTGATCGGCAGCGAACTTCTTGATCCAAGAGGGATTCAAGTACTTCTCCTTAGGCACCTCCATAGCTTTGGCAGCTTCGATACAGTCTTCAACGGATATCCCGTCAAGTTCTGCATCGAGCTCGGCTGTGAGCTCGGCTACGAGGTCGTGGAGACTTCCAGTTCGGGCTGCGACCCTTCAGCTTCAGCTGGCACTCCTTCTCCTTGCTGGAGAACAGCTTTCCCTTGTCCATCCCCAGCTGCCAGCTCCTTGTCTTCCCCCTTTTTGGCATCATCCAAAAGAGTGGCAACAGTGCCATCCAGAGAGGTCAACTTGGCTTCAGCTTGTTGAATGCGGGAAAACAGCTCTTCAACAGCGTCCTTCTCTTCCACCTTCTTTGCCAACTCCAAGTCTTGGCGCTCCTGCTCAGCTCGCTGCACAGCTGCAAAGGTCGCAGAGACCTCTTTGTGAAGGGAGACGAACTCAGCTCGGAAAGAGGCAAACTGAGCCATCCACTCCTGGTCCTGAGTCTGCTGGGACTTTGCGAGGTCAGATTCAGCAACGGTCTTGAACACGTTGAAATCCGAGCTGAGGCTTTGAACAGCCTTCCTTAGAGCCGAGACCTCCGAGCTGGAAGAAGTGGATAAATCTTCGAGCTTGTGCTGCAGAGAAGAGGAGAGGTGATCTAGCTGATTCTTCAGGCTGGCATTTTCTGCCATCAGCTGCTGCATCCTGTCAGCTTCTTCCTCCTTGCCCAGCTGGATTTTGGACAGCATCTCCGTCCTCAGCTGGTTGACCCTCTCCGAGATCAGCTCGCAGATGACGTCGGTTGAGAGAGCTGGCTGATCGGAGGGTCCGGGCAGGAGCGGTGGTTGTGGCTGGGCAGCAGACTCCAGGACAACCATGGCAGATCGGCTGGTGAGGTAGGTCTTGAGCTTGTCTTCTTCTCTCTTGGCCGCCTCATCAGCTGCGTCGACGTCGTCCATGCAGGAGGCATTTTTGGCGAGCATGTCATCAAGAAAGTGAACAGCTTCAGGGTTGTTGCACAACTCCCTGGTGTCTGTCCCTTCTTGGATGCTTTTGTCCAGACGTCGTCGGAGCACAGCCACCTTTTGGTTGTAAGCCACCTCCAGGCTCTGGTAGTCGAAGTACTCCCTCAGGTTGGACTCTTCGACCTTTAACTTGTCCCAGCCATGGATCCTGAGGGTCTCCTCCTTCACGTACCAGTAGCTGAATATGACACTGAATTGGTATAGAAGCTCCGTCCCGAGAACAGAGAAAATGGGCATCGATGTTGCCTCGGGGAACATACCAATCAGCTTGCGGAAGCAGTAGCTGAGTCTTCCTTCATATTCAGCCAGGATCGCCTGACGGTTGGCTTCTTCATCGATCTGAGGGGGGTCGATATCGAAGGTTAAGGGTTCGATGGTTTCATCAACGTTGGCCGAAGAAGTGGTCACAACGTTGGCATCGAGCGAGAGGCTCGGAATATCTGACTGAGGACCAGTTGAGAGAACCGGATCCTCTTTGGATGGAGAGTTGGCTGGCTGGAGGATTTCTTCAGTCACAGGTGGGTTAACCTGGCTGGCATCAGCTCTAGACCGACTGTCGTGGGACTCCTCAGATGAAGAAGAGTCATCTGAGGAGGAGCTGGCATCCACCACTTGGATCTCCACGTCTCCACCTGCCTCCTCAGCCACGTCCTCCTGGCGAGGTTGAAGAATAAACCCAGCTGGGTCAACCGATTGACTGGATTCGGTTGACTCCTTCTCCTCAGCCGGCTTGACCACCACTGGACTTGTTGTGGATGGTTTAGCCGCTGGCTGGATGATTCTTATCCTTGGCCTCTTCTGCAGAGGTTCCTCCTCTTCCTCCTCTTCGTCTTCTTCCTCCTCAGCTACCTTTTCCAGCTGGCGCTTCGCCGGCGTGGTCCTCGAAGGGCGACGAGCAGCTGCCTCCACAGCTGGCTTGGGGACACCCTTGGGGGTGTAGACAGCTTCTACAACATCCCTGGCCTTCTTGGCTGAGGGGAACAGTGACAGCTTGCTGACTGGAGTGTCCTCACTCCCTTCCCATGTCAGCGGCAGACCCTTTGTGGCTTGGAGGATGAGGGCTGATATCTTTGTCCCGAAATTGAGAGTCTCCTTGACACTCAACAGAACATCCCCGGACTCAGCTGTCGTCTCGGATATCTTCTGCTTCTCCGACACCAGCTGGCTCTCTATATATCCCAACCAGTCGACCTGGTGCATCTCTTCCAGGGCCTTCTGCTGCTTGAGCTTAGGACGGCTGATGTCCCCGAAGGCTCCACCATATGCGAAGATGCATTTGGAGATTACATCGAAAAGAAGTCGGTGCTCCGGCTTCAGCTTTGTCCTTTGCATGCTCCCCTTCAATGGTTCGGGAACAAGAAGAATGGTTTGAAGGAAGGCATCAACTTCCTTGTCAGAAAAGTTCCCCACCACGTCTGTGGCTTCACGGTTTCTGGGGATGAGCTTCTCCAGCTCCTTCGACACCTTTATCTCCACAACAGAGTCTTCTACTGTTCGGGAGGTTCTGTGGCGTTGCTTGCACGGGATGATCGTGACAAGCCCGTCATTTGCGACTCGTTGCAGATTACGGTAGAAATGTACGATCTGCTTCCTGAGCAACAGGGCCGGAGAGAGGGTGGCCCAATCAAGCAGATGGTGGTCGGAGAGGATGGCGGCGATTGGAGCGAGCTCAGGCGAGGAGAGAGCCGCTCTGGATAATATCTGTTCGAAATGAATCTTCGACATCACCATGTCGAACGATTCCTGGAACCTTGCAGGCTCTGAGGAAACCATCTTTTTAGAAGCTTTTGACTTGGGCGCCATCTCGAGGAGATATATATGCAAAGAAAGAGTGAAAGACTTTACTGGAAATGGCGAAACAAGATTTGAGAAGATAATGAATAGTGAGTAAAGATATGCACGAAAAGAGAAAGTAAGGATCACTTCCTGATTTGCCGTATTATATAATCTTTGACTCGGATAAAATCAACGGCTGGGGTTAAATCGCGCGAATCTATTAACGGCTGTGATTTCGTGACTGTTGAGTAATTTTGACTGATATACCACGCGCGCGAGTGAGAAGGTGAATAGTTTGAGGTGTCAGCCCAGTCGCACTATAAAGTAAGGCTATAGGTGTTCAGCCAGACTTTACATTAAATGCGATATGATGGCTTGTTTAGTCTAGCTGACATGTTCAGGAATGTTTGAATTTATTTCAAACATTCTCATTTAATATCATAACACCTTCAGTCATAAATGATACCTGCCAGCTGATGTCTGAATCAGCTGTGTTCATTTGTTGAATTCCTCAGTTGCAGCATACCATCAGCTGACTCAAGTTCATCTCCTCAGCTGAAGTTTGATGTCCTCAGTTGGCAATTCGTATCTGAGCTCCCCCCTTCATCTGAGCTTCCCCCTTAAGTCGATATCCGATTCTTCAGCTCGGATGAATCCTTGTCAGCTCGAATGATTCTTCTGCTCGGATGAGTTTTTAGCTCGGATCCAAAAGTCCTAGAAGATCACACAACATCTTGAACCGGGCTTCAGGAAGAGATTTGGTGAGGATGTCAGCTCTCTGAATCTCAGTTGGGATCTTCTCCATGGACACATCCTTCTTCTCAATATGATCTCGGATGAAGTGATGACGAATATCGATATGCTTAGTCCGAGAGTGATGAACAGGGTTTAGAGAGATAGCTATGGCACTCGAGCTATCACAATGTATGGGAACCTGTCCAGTTGAGACTTCATAATCTCTCAGCTGCTGCTTCAGCCACAATACTTGCATGCAACAGCTTCCGGCAGCCATGTACTCTGACTCGGTTGTCGAAGTAGCAACACACGCTTGTTTCTTGGAGAACCATGAAACTAGCTTGCTTCCCATGAACTGGCAGTGTCCAGAAGTAGACTTTCTGTCCAACCGATCTCCTGCTAGGTCGGCATCTGAGTATCCAGTCAGCTGGATATTGTCATCAGTTGGGTACCACAATCCAACATTGACAGTTCCCTTTAGATACTTAATGATGTTCTTTGCTGCCAACATGTGTGCTTCTCTTGGTTGGACTTGAAAACGAGCACACACTCCAACTGCGTATGAAATGTCTGGTCGGCTGGCAGTTAGGTAGAGCAGCGAACCGATGATCCCTCTATACTGGCTGGCATCAATGAGCTTTCCCTCAGCTCCTGGTTCGATCTTCCAGTTCGTGTTCATAGGGATCTTGGTTGTCTTACTTGTCTGCAATCCGAACTTGGTGATGAGCTCCCTTGTATATTTGGACTGGTTGATGAAGATCTCTTCAGGTGACTGCTTCACTTGTAATCCAAGGAAATAATTCATCTCGCCCATCATTGACATCTCGAACTTTTCCTTCATAAGATCGGAGAATTTCTTGCACAGCTCCTCCGACTTGGACCCGAAAATGATGTCATCGACATAAATTTGCACGACAAGTATATCTTCTCCAACTTTGATGGTGAACAGAGTTTTATCAACTGAACCTCGTTTGAACCCCGAGTCCAGAAGAAATCCACAAAGAGTGTCATACCATGCTCTTGGTGCTTGCTTTAGACCATAGATAGTTTTCTTCAGCTTGTACACTCTTCCATCTCCAGTCTCAAAACCAGGAGGCTGTTCAACATATACATCTTCTTTTATATCTACATTGAGGAATGCACACTTCACATCCATCTGATATACTTTGAACTTGTGATGTGCGGCATAAGCTAGAAAGATCCGGATGGCTTCAAGCCTTGCAACTGGTGCAAAGGAATCTTCAAAGTCAATTCCTTCTTGTTGGCAGTATCCTTGAGCTACCAACCTTGCTTTATTGCTCACAATGAATTCAATGGCATCTCTCTTGTTTTTGAAAATCCACTTTAGTCCAATCACATTGACACCATTTGGTCTTTCTACCAACTCCCATACACAGTTGCGTAGAAACTCATTCAATTCTTCTTGCATGGCTGTTGTCCAGTGGACACAATTGAGAGCTTCCCCAACATTCTTCGGTTCTGGAACATCAGCTACATAGCAAGAAATCATGGCAACATCTCCAGCTTGCTCGAACTCCTCTAGAACTGCCAATTCCTCAACATATTGGGCATAAGTGTTGGATTCTTCCTCGGTTGATTCTGGATTTGCAACTCTGCTCCGTGTGCGCACACCCTCGGTTGGATCTCCGATGATGTCGTTGGTGGAATGAACTTCATACCATCTTCGGTTGCGTCTTCCTTCTTCTTCCAACAGTGGCTGTTCAGACATCTGAGTTGGAGTCTTCAGAACTGGTGATTGATCAGCTGTTGAGTCTGGATCCTCAACATTTACAATAGATTGAACTGAGTTCGGTTGGGCATCGGATGCTGATGCAGTTGGATGGACATCAGCTGAAGTTCCCCCTAGGGACGAGCTGAGGTCTTCGCATTCATCTTCAGAGGAGTATGGGTCCTCATCCTCAGTTGTCCATACCAGTGGTTCAGCTCGGTTCTTTTCCCGAAGAGCTTGCGATCTGGTGAGAACTGGTAGAACAGCTGGATCCGCGTGTTGTTCCTTTACCTGTTCCCTGCACTCAAAGGTAGATTCATCAAAACTAACATGAGGTGTTATTTCCACAACACGAGAGCTGTTGTTGAAAACTCTATATGCCTTGATCCGAGCTGCATATCCAAGAAATATGCCCTTTGAAGCTTTGGCATCAAAAGTTTTCAACTGAGTCTTCCCATTGTTGTGAATATAACACTTAGATCCAAAAACACGAAAATAAGAAATATCTGGCTTTCTGCGTCTCCACAGCTCGTAGGGCGTCTTTCCCAACCGCTTGGTGAGAAGAGATCGATTCTGTGTGTAGCATGCTGTGTTGATCGCTTCAGCCCAAAATCTCTTAGGTAGTGCTGAGCTCGCTAACATGGATGTGGCTGCATCCTTCAGAGTTCTATTTCTTCGCTTAGCTACGCCATTCTGTTATGGAGTACGCGCGGCTGATGTTTGATGGGTTATGCCATTCTTTTCGCAATACTCAATGATGGTTTCATTTAGAAACTCTGTTCCACGATCTGATCTGATAGATATGATCTTCATCTCTTGTTGGTTCGATATCCGATCCATTAGCTTGGGCAGCTCATCTCGGGTTTCACTCTTGTGGCGCATGAAGATGGTCCACGTATATCTTGAGTAGTCATCAGTTACAACCAAAGTATATTCGTTTCCATTAATGCTTTTTGGTGTAACTGGCCCGAAGAGATCCATATGGATCAGCTGCAACACTCGGTCGGTTGAAGGAGTTGACTTCAACCGGAAGGAGGTTCTAGCGAGCTTTCCCAGCTGGCATGCACTGCACATGTGTGTTGTTGAAAACATTCGGTTAGGTATGCCTCTTGCATGTTCTTGTCTGGCAAGTCGGTTCATCGTCTTGAAGTTCAGATGGTTGAGCCTTTTGTGCCACAGCCAGCTCACATCCGAACTGCTCTTTGACAACAGGCAAGTGTTAGGGAGGCTGCTGTTCCAGTCAGCGTAGTATACATTCCCTGTTGGAGATCGATTTCCCAACAATATCACCTGCTTTGATCCGACATCTTTAACTCTGCAACCCTGTGCATCAAACTTGACAGAGAACCCATTATCACAGAATTGGCTGATGGAGAGCAGGTTATGCTTCAATCCATCAACAAAAGAAACATTAGAAATTGAAACATGATTGGTTTCAAGGGTACCGTAACCTCTGGTATAACCTTTTGAGTTATCACCAAAAGTAACTGATGGACCTTCTTTCTCCACGAAACTTCCAAGCAAATCCTTCAGATTTGTCATGTGTTTCGAGCATCCACTATCCATCACCCACATTGTTGTAGACGCCTTCTTCTTCCTCAGCTGTTTCTCCTGTACCTGCAAGGAGAAACTCGCTTAGGTCCCCAATTTCAGTTGGGTCCTGGAGGGTTAGAACCAGTTCCCGCTGGAACCGTGCGTCGCTGTTCTCTGTACACTCGAATAGCCTTGTCATTCCAAATGATCTGCCCATTTTCATCAATTATAACAACACCCCGGTTATCCTTAGGCTTGTTGTTTGAAATGATGCTCTGTTTCTTGGGAGGAGTTGGATTTCTCCCATGTTGAGCTTTAAGAGGTGAGGCTTTCTCCCTGTTTTGATGGCGATTCTTATCCTGTTGAGTTTGTCTGTGAGGTCGGACGCCTTTGTGGAATCTTCTTAGCTGATTCTGATTCCATTGCCTTGGCTGTTGACGATGGCTGTTCATGCCCGGATGTTGATTCATGTTGTGGCATGAGTAACCATAGCTGTCGTAACTTTTCCACATAGGTTGACTCTGTTGGAACCTCTGATTGTTGTGGTGATGGAACCGTTATTGATTATATCGGTTGAAGCTTGGTCGATTCTGTTGGTTCCATCTCTGCTGTGGTTGGTTTGTTGGTCGGTTATCACGTCGGTTCTGAGCTTGGATATGTTGTCGATTTTGAGCTTGATTGTGACTCCGACGTCTCCGGTTCCTCCATTGAGTCTTGGAACATTCCCCCTCGGTTGTAGACTCCAGGGACTATTTCGTTGGTGCTCCATCTGCAGCTCCTTTGCCTTTCTCAGTCGTAGTTACCTTTATCGGTTGTCAGGGTGTTTGTTCAGTTGCATACTCAACTGTGTTAGGTTTGGCAACCATGACTTCCTCAGCCCTGGTGAAGGTAGCTGGTGGAATTCCAGTGTCCTTTGCCACGTCGTATCCGAGTCCAGACACATCATCCGTTTGCCGTCTGTATTTGATGAGATTCTTGATGATCTCGGATGACTGATATAGCTTTGTCAGGTTGTCCTTCTCAGTTTGAAGATCCTTGAGAAGAACAACTATATGCTCGGTCTGGGCATCTGATGTCTTCATTAGCTGGTCGATCTGAGCCTCTTGCTTGTTCAACTGTTCGTTCTGTGCCTTGATCTGTTCCTTCAACTGTTCACCGGTTGAAGCCTCAGTTTGGTTGGCTGTACTCAGTTGACTTTTCAGCTGGTCAATTTCTTCAGCTTGTCTCTTGATCAGATCGTCCTTTTCGGTTAAGGAATCTTCAAGCTTGGCGAACTGGGCTTGAAGACTCTTAAACTCAACCGACTACTGATGCAGTTCCTCACTGAGTTCTTGAAAATCATTCCAGGAGGGTTCCAACTCATCGTTCATAGATTCCTGCATGTTAGAGGTATTGGAAGAATTTAAGCGAGCAGGATTAGATTGTACCTCAATATCATCTTGGTCGGTTCCAAGTGCCATGAGGCATTGATCCGGACTGATGACTTTGTTGGTAGAGGTCAGATCATCCTCATCTTCAGTGTCTGTGAAGATGTCCATATCGTCAGCTGCCTCTTCAGCTACCATGGCCTTATTCTTTGCAGTTTGCTTCGCCCTCAGTGCTTCTCTTTCCTTCTTTGAGAGGTCTGGGCAATCAGCTTTGAAGTGTCCTTCCTTGCCGCATTCGAAGCAACCAATGGTAACTGGCTTCGAATTGTCTCGAGTTCGGTTTGATTTATAGAAACGTTTATATTTGCCGAACCGAGTATCCATATCGGCTAACTTCTTTGACAACGCTGCAATGTTCTGTTGCAGTTCTTCTCTGCTCGGCTCCTTTGCAGTCGTGTCAGCCGACCTGGTTGGCCTTGACGATCTCGACTTTGAGTAGGCAGCTCGGAGGGCAACTCACTTTGATGCTAAGCCGACGTCCTCAATTCTATTTGTCTGACTTGAGGGCTGCGACCTCCTTCTGTTGACCTTATACTCATTTCCTTTCAAGATTGAGAACAATCTTTCAGTTCCTATTTCACCTAGGTCAGCTCAGCTCTCGTGGATATTTGTGAAAGTATCCCATTCAGCCGGTAGAGCTTGCAACACTTTGAGGTTTATCTCTCTTAGAGTGTATTTTCCTTTCCGGATGGATTGGATTCTTCTGATGATGTCCATAAACCGGAGCTCTAGCTGATCTATAGTCTCATCAGGTCGCAGACTGAAATTGTCAAAATCTTGACATGCATGCGAGAACTTGTTTTCCTTTGTCTCGTCGCTTCCTTCACTTAGCGAGGCCATGATGTCCCACATCTCTTTTGCGGTCTCACATTCCTCTATCCAGGGCAGATAATCTTGTCCAACCGTGGACATTATTGTGCTCTGAGCCCAGATATCCAGCTGGCTCACCTTGGCCTCCTCCGGAGTGTAGTCCTCTGGCTGTTTCTCCACATACTCCACCACTGCATCTCCATCGTTGGGATTTGTGGGAGTGCGAAGTATTCTGTCTCGTATGACGATTGGTCCAGATGTGAGAACTTGTTGCATCCTATGATGCTTGGACAAAAGGATCTTCTTCATTCGAGTTCTCCATGATGTATAGTTGACAACAGAGAACATGACTATGATCTTGTCCTTGACGTCCATCTGCACAAACAAAAACAGGACAACAAAAATGCGAGCAAGAATGCACTAGCGTGAAAAGATCTGTTCAGTTGACCACTGAAGAAAATTCTCGAATTCACACCTCGTGAAACAGAGTCAGCAGTCTTTTGAACCACTGCTCTGATACCACTTGATGGTCCCGAAACGAGTTACTGGTGTATGGGGGGGGGGGGAAATACACCAGTTAGGATTTTTCAACTTTCGAAAAACTTAACACTTGAAAACAACTTCAACTGAGTAAAAGGACTCAGGTGGGTTCTTACAGCTGAGTAAGCAAACTCAGCTGGAAGAGCGGTGCTGTGCGGAATGTGGTGGAAAATAAACTCGTTAAAAACAACTCACGCAAACCAGCTCGGTTGGTCAAGAACCAAAACAGCTCGGTTGAAAAAGTGCAAAAGAGGTTTGAATGCTGGTTAGTTCGGTCAGTTAGAAATGCAATATGGACTGAATAAAAAAATAAACACGACACACAAGATTTACGTGGTTCGGAGATAACTCCTACGTCCACGGGGAGATGTGAGTCCACACACCTCAGTCCAAGTTCTTCTGGACAGAACCACTCAGCTTACGCGGGCTGAGTAACTGTTACAGTTTAGTTTCTGGGCACTAAACAGCCTAAGTCAAGTTTACGGGTACTTGATGACCTGACTACTCAATAACAGGAAGAGTAAGGTCCTAGCACACTTTTTAGGGTGTGAGAAAGGGTAGGATTTCCAACTACAGCTCGATCAAGAATGAGAGCTGGATCTAAGGCTTGAACGAATAAACACTCAACCTAAGATCAAAAACAGTTTCGAATTCTAGGAACCCTCAGCTACTAATGTTCTCTCAAATTGGAACTCTCAGCTGCTGATGCTCTTAGATGATGATTTTGCAGATTTGCTTTGATTTCTCTCGAGAAAGCTTTTGAATTTTTAGTCGTCTATGTGTCTATCTGCATCTCTTGCTTCTCGAATAAGATGATGCCTCTATTTATAAGCGGAGAGAATCAACTAGCCGTTGGAGGAGCAGTTGATCTCTGATCGGTTGAAAGCGATGGCTTGTCTCTCATCTCTGCAGACTTTCCCGATATGGCATCTGTGCTCCTTTGCTTTCCATCTGAGACAGCCTTGTGTTGGGCCAGATGGGGTAATGACTGAACGGTCAAACCCTCATGTGACTTCCTTTTGAAATTCAAATCTTTGACAGTCAACTTCGGTTTGTCGGTTGAAAGTCTTGACCTTCATCTGAGTGATCTTCAGCTGATGTTCCGATCTGTCGAGTTCTCAGCTGACTTTGAACTTCAAAACAGTTGAACTCCTTGTTCAGATTCTATAACTGAGGTTCTGAAACTGAACCCTCAGTTGTCTTCCACTTCTTTACTCAGTTGGATTTAAACCCTCAGATGATTTCTTTTTCATCTGATGTTCTCTTCCTTTCAACTGTTTCTCATTTGATGAACGCTCAGTTGGTTTCCTTCAACTGATGTTCTGAAGACTTCCCCTTGTTTACATCTGAACAAATGAACTCTCAGTTGTCTTTCTTCACAACTGATGTTATGTCTGAGTGACGCCTTGTTGCCATCTTCAGCTGGAGACCTGTAAAGATAAAAACTTAACTTTGCTCAAACAGCGAGCCTAAATTCTAACATTAGGTACTGGAAACATCTACTCGGTTGGGGTCAGCCGGTTTTGGAATTCATCAAAACTTATACTAATAAATTTCCCAACAGCTGGTGAGTAGCATTTTATGTAAATATTGATGGGTAAGATTTTTTAGGCGGGAATGTGGCATTTGCATAAATATAACCAAAACTCAGCTTTTATATATAGTATAAATATTATAGATTCACACATTTTTCTACATCTTCTACATGTTTTATATTCAATTTCTTCTTCAAAATTCTTCTACAACTTCTCTCTATCATTATTAGATTATTAAGAGAAAATTAGTTTAGTTATGTAAAAATCCTATGTGGCACACCTTATAATCATTTATCTATTTATCTACATTCTCCAACTTTTCGAATTATTAATAATAAAAGAGTAGATATTTCATATTAATAGTTAAATCTTCTATCCTACATTTGTTTTTAATCAAATTTCACCTATTAAAAACTCTATAAAAGGTCTCACTGGGTCTATCTCCGGTCCGGTTTTTAAAACATTGGTATTTTCTCATCTTTTGCACCATCAACTTTATTTGAACAATTTAATAGTTGGTCGAATAATTAATATATTTTTAAGAGGATAAAGATAATAGCACTTCTCATATTATAATTTTAAATTATAGCACTTCCTTTAATTCTTCAAAATTTTAGCACTTTATGACTTTTATATCCCTACTACTTATACTAATTGACCAAAAAAACCAAGTAACTAAGATTTTTACGTGATATAGTAAAAACAGAAATTACTTTTGTTACATTTCACCTTCATCTCCTAAATCCTCTCCCGCAACCAACATATCTTCTCCGCTACCCCATCAACTCCCACCGTCGCCACCACATTGGCGTAACCTCACTCTCCATCATTGCCGCCACTTTCTTCCCGTCACCAATGCCTCCCCTTTGCCGCCACCATCCCTATGTTGCTACTACCCAAAATGTTGATCTTCTTCTCCGACCATGGCACTGGATTTTTCACCGTCGTTCTCACTTTTTTAGACCAATAACCTCTCACCGTTCACCCGACTCCGCTGTCTTCACTCAATAACTTCTCCTTTGGTCATCTCTTTCCTTTTTCGGGATGTTTTCAGTAATTTTTCCGGTAGTCTTCATAGTCTAAAAATTCCGATGATAACACAAATTTGGAGTATGAACAACAAGATGCAAAACAACAAAATCTCGATCCAAATCCTAGCACACTAGATCCAAATCTACAAGATTTGGATTCGTCGTCATATTCCGACGAAAATGACGAACTTAAAGTTCTCTGAACTAGATACACATTTTGTTTCGTGATTCACAAAAATACTTTAGTGAAACATGTTTCACGATTGTGAATGTGTGAGTAACCAAAAAAACATAATAAGAATTTGGTTCATGTTCTTGATTAGGATTCGGAGTTCATTTTTTTTTGGTGAATAACATTTTTTTTTTGTGTGTGAATTATAAATAAAAACAACAGCTTGTTCGATATTCACATCGCAATAAGAAATGTTAGAGAAATGATAATGTGAATTTCTAATTGTGTGAGTAACAGTAATTTTTTGTTGTGAACTTTAAACAAAAATTTGGTCAACCGTTTTTGTGTGGATGAGCATGAATGATCATATGTGAATGAACAAATTATTGTGTGTGAAAACACATGAATTAATAATGGGTTATTTTGTGCATATTCATTATTATTAATATGTGAGTGAACAAATTAGAGTTCATGAAACCGTGCATTTGTCTAATTCACATCATTTTGTGAAGATTGTGCCACGAAACAAAAATAGTTATTATGCAAGTGCACACATTACACATAAACTTTTTTGCACGCAATCACCCAAAAAAAATTAGTGAATAATGATATATAGTAGTTAACTAATGAGAAATAATTTTTTTTTTATTGTGTTTGTATGTATCTTGTAGTGCAATTTTTTGGTAAGATAAACGGTGGATATTTGTTGCTATGAGTAACAATGTTCTTTTTAAGTATTTTGTGAATGTTCATGATTTATTTTTGTGAAATAACATGTTTGTATTCGTGAAAACATGAATTGATCTGTTTGAGGGAGAAAAAAAATGAGAATAAGTTGATGTCGTTCGTGAGAAAAGATAGCATCATAAAATGAGAAAAGACAAGAGCTAAATAAAACAAAAAAAATATAAGTTACTGTCAATGTCATAAGCATTTAGTACAATACATAATTAATGTCAAGCAACTAAAATTCTTAATTAAACAAGTTTTAATTAGCAGTTTGAAACATAATACATCACTTTACATAACTAACTAACATGCTACAACAACAAAAGTGATAAGCAAAGCCGTAATTGCATAATTCTTCCATCGTATCTTTGATTTGAGTGCATCCAATTCTTCCTTCAATTCAACATTGGTGACAATGAGTTCTCTAGGCTGTGTAACAACGTTCTTCAGATATCTTGAGCGGACGACAATTAAACTCTTTCTCGCGCAGCTGGTGTTGAAAGTTTACAAATGTAATTTTGACACGTAATATATAGTTTATTAACATTTTTTACATAAAATAAACAATACAAAATATCATACTTTCATTAATGTGAAAATGCAAAAATGTTAATGTGGTAATCAAGACATTTATTTCAATAATAACATATTCACATTTAGTAAGTCACATATTGGAAATAGTGAAACAACCATTACGTTTTTCACACACATAAATAGTTATTCAAAAAATTTAAAATTATATGAATGCAGATGCAATGAAATTAAACATAAAATCACAATAAAGTTATTGTTACTCATATAAGAAAATGTGCACATTTCTATACAAACTTGAACAATAGATGTGATATAGTATCACAAATAATTTTATGATTAAACACAAATTCAAATTTGTGAAATTACAAAATCACAAGCTTATAACAATCATCGCATTTTTCACACACAAAAATTTGTTATTCATGAAACTAAAAATGATACGAATGCAAATGCAATGACTTTTAACAAAAAATCCTTAATACTCATGAAAAAATTATCAGTTACTCACACAAAAAAATTCGTGAACACACATATAAGAGATCGTGAATGAACATACAAATATTCGTGAAAGTCTTGAAAACTGAAGAATAATAATTAGATTCAACAAAGTCATCTTTTTCAAAAACCCTACCGCCACTACCACCATTTTTTCAGGCACTTCTTCAGAAACTAACATATCTATAGTTTAGATCTGGAAACAACTCACATGCATCGTTGGTCATTGATTTCTTCTCCACGTAAAATTCGTGAATGCACGCTCAAGTATTCGTGAAAGTCGTGAAATCTGAAAAATATTCATATTCAAAAACCTAGTCCTACCTATCTTTTCTCCTCATACACCTGTCGCCGCCGCCACCATGTTTTCCGACATCATCTCCAAAAACTCACCGATCTATAGTTTAGATCTAAAAACGACTCACCTGCATTGTTGGTAGCCGATTTCTACGCCGGAATCAATGGAGTTAAACGGATATGGAGATTCAATCATCTACATCAAAATCTATGGACAAATCTAAGAAATCTATGGACGAATAATAAGGAAGTCATCACCGGGAGAATGGAGACGTAGTCGGAATCTCATTGGAAAATCGTCGTGAAGATGGAGTCAGCGAAGAAGATGACTGGATTTGGGGGTATGGCAGTCCTTGAATTAGAATTGTCGTCGTAATATCGGTGCCTGGAGAAACATAATAGCCACCATTAAAATGCAACCGGGAAAAATGGAGTTGTCGTTGTGCAAACATAAAGAAGGTGTCGTGAAAGTGGGAACCAGAAAAATTCAAGAAAGAAGAAGTGAGAAATGATAGAAAAACGTGAAGGAGAAAAAAATGTGTAAAGAGAAGTGAGGGGTAGGAATGTCCAAAAATGCTAAAATATAGAAGAATTAAAAGAAGTGCTATAATTTCAAATTATAATACTAGAAGTGCTATAATTGGGGAATCTCTCAGTATCTTTTATATGATCCTCTGCATTACAAGTTTAATTTGGCAAATTAATTAATTGGCTAAATAAATAATTATATTTTTTATTTGCAAGTCATACGAAAGTTTAATTTGGGATCCGATTTAATTTGCTTTTCAGATCATGGTTAGTGGGCCGATTGCGACCACAACTGTGGGGGTTGACGGGTCGGTTTAGAACAACTGACTATCCTAAGTCAAAGGATTGAGACGAGTCTTTTTTTCGCACTATTACAAATATGAAAATAATGGTCGGAATTGGTTTCAATTATCAACTACCGCTAGAATCCACTATTAACTTTTTACAGAAAAACTCAAAGGGTTCGATAGATTAGTATGTTTTTTTTTTAAATGCAACTTTGTTCAAAATTCAATTCATTTTTTTATTTTAATTTATTTATGTTGAATTCATAATGTAGGTATTATATTTTAAAGTTATCTTCATTTTTATAGACAATCTTCAAAAATTATTTTTCTTTTTCAAACCAACATGGGACAAATATGTATTTGCTATCAAAAGGATCCAACTATATTCTTATACAAAATCAATTTGGAAAAATATCTTTGAAAGCTAAATATGCTTGTGTCCCACATCAACTTTAGACGGTGAGTTAGTATTCCTAATCTTTTAACTTTTTAGGAAGAGAAGGAGACACGAGGAGCTGAGATGGTTAGTTGTCGTAGATATCGTAATTCCCTATCAAATCTAATTGAACTAATATATTCTTAACGCATATAGGTGAGTGAATCCAAGCTCCATCAACTTAGATCATTGTAGTTTATCTGCAGCGATCAACAACCCGCGACAAAAACCTTATTGTTTCAGTTAAAAAGCCTAAACATTTTCCCAATAAAAAAATTATATCTCATTGTCTAATAGATTTGACAATCTTATTGAATACTCCATCTGTCTCACGAAAGTTATCTCCCTTTTCCTTTTTGGGTTGTCTCACGAAAGATGTCTCCCTTTCCTTTTTGGGTTGTCTCACGAAAGATGTCTCCTTTCCTTATTGGGAAATGATTAATTGTATTCACACTGCTTTTACATTTGCATTCACACTGCTTTTACATTCTTTATTATTTATTCACACTACTTTTACATTCTTTATCATTTCTCCTTAATTTCCGTGTCGAACATAAAGAAGACATCTTTCATGAGACGAAGGGAGTAACAAGTTTCTGTCGATTTATTCAACGAGTTATTATATATATGAATTAAGGACGAGAACGAATAGTACAATCACTTTTTAATTAAATTTGGGTCTATATAAATTCTCAACGAGTTTAATAAATTATGCAATTTCAAATTTATTTTTTGTCTTTTAGTATTATTTTCTATAAAATCAGTACTGTAGTTAATGAGCCGGTTCCTAGTCAATCAACCTTTTTTTCTTTAATCTTATGTTGGTTCCTAGTCAATCAACTTATTTTTTTTTTCTTTAATCTTATGTTGAACACGTAATGTAGGGTATTTAGGGTCACTTTCATTCTTATAGACAATCTTCAAAATTAATTTTCTTTTTTAAATGAATGTGGGACAAAAGGTATTTGCAATAAAAATGATTCATCTCAATTTTTATACAACATCGACATGGGACAATCTCTTGAGTTAAATATATATCAATTCTAAACGAGTTTAATAGATTGCGTAATCGAATGATTGAAACCGTTAAATAATAAAAATAATAATATTTTCCTTAATCTAACATATAATCTCCGTCCGCTTTTTGACGGGTTATACGCTAATTATGTTATATTACTAAACAGAAAATGATTATAGCTTTGTAAAAATCCTATGTGGCACCCCTTACAATCCTTCATTTCTATTTATCTAAATTCTTCACTTTCTTGCATTATTAAATATAAATGAGTAGATTAATATTAATTAGTGTGCAACCCGTCGAAATTCGACGGGGTCAATTAACATTATAACATTTTATTTTAAAAGTACAATTAAATAATTTGTTTAAAGTCATAGTACGACGACGAATCACTAATATAATTGTTACATTACATACAATGATAATAATTCAAGTGAAAAGATGGGGTTCATTCAATTTCTCTCAACTTCTTTCATCTGCAAGAAACCAAAATAACTCAAACTAAACAAATGCATCAAATAGTACTCTCTCTGTTTCGTTACTTTAATCTTGTATTCCTATTTGGATTAGCCCGTTACTCTTGTCATGTTTCATATTTTAGAAATAATTAAGGAATGATTAGGGCTCAATTAATTTGTTAAGCACCACACTTTACACCTTTCATCCTTTTATTCCTCACTTTTTATATCATCAACTATTCACTCTCTCTATCTACTTTATTTCAATATTCACTCTCTTTACCCATTTTATTTTACTTTAATAACTCAACTAAGCACAGCTTTTACCCTTTATTATTTTCTCTGTAATATTCGTGCCCAAAAGAAGTCAAACAATTCTAACGCAACAGAGGGAGTAATAATCAATTTTTAAATTAATTAATTTTGTAATTAACTCTCAATGTCGAAACATTTTACATTGTAATTTATATGAATAAATTTTAAAACTAATTGTATAAGTATTTTTTTAATCAAAATGACTATATTGAGACAATATCAGTCGAGTAATAGTATATGTTTTTTAATTTATTTTTCTAAAATCACCAAATTCGTACTTGTCTCAAACTCGAATCATATTTTTTTTAATAATATTTGTACCCATCCCATTTCTAGGAATGTCAATAGGTACCCACCAAGCATTTGAATATCCAAACTTAACTCGTTTAAATTTTATTTACCTATAATTTTTCCAAAACCGATTAAGGTTAATTCACTACCCTAACCACCCGATGTCCGTCTCAAATTCATTGGGTAATACCATTAATTATCCTTTAAAATTTGAATGCTAGAAAGTCAACGTTAAAATAGTAAAAACAAAAAATAATAATTAAATTAAAATATCAATATAAATTTTATTAAAATAAATCTAATAACAATACTTACTAAAATATCCAACATAAGTATTATACAATCTACAACTCGTAAAATGTTCAAATAGGATCATTATTTAATCGGGCTACTTCATTGTGAAAATAAACTAACTTTATTATTGCACTCGTCTCGAACTTATCAGTGTAAAAAAATGGTTTTAAACATTAATTTGGGCTGACTCGTCGGTTTCATGGATAAATTCACATTTATACATATCAGGCTCATTTAGGAAATATAATAGGCTGGATTCCCTCTATTAAATTTTTCCCAGTATAAATAGGAATTTCTTTTCATGTTACCATCTCAAATCTGATTAAACGGAGATTTTACAATCCCTAAACTACAAAGAATATTAAGTACTAAAATTTCTATAGGAAATCATTAATAGTTATTCGAACAAAGGTATTTGAACATCATTTTAAGATTAACAATACATAACGATGATGGATGACATCTTGAAGTTGTTAATCACGGAGCTTTTTCACAATTTTGAACTCTATTATTCTTTACGCATTAGCGAGTTCACAATTCAAAAGAACATGTTTTAATCTATTAAATTTATAGAATAATAAAAATAACTATAAAATATATAATAAAATTAATTTTTGAATTAAAATTCAACAAAATAAGCATCGAGCATCCCAAATTAATTCAAAATCTTGCCAGCGGTTGCATCAAGTTATTCCATCTAGTCGTTTATTTCTTGTTTAGTTCTATATCATCTCATCATCCGGCTTTCCTTTATTAATTTTATATTATATATTTTCAGACATCGTTTTTCATTGCAGATTCTATTTTAGCACTCTGTCTATGATAATAGCGGATCAAATTCCTATGCTATACATATATATGATATCTAATTTACATAATTTCCACATTCAATAGAACCAATTTGATTCTTTATCCGAAAATAGGAAATTCAAATTGAGAGTATCAATTATATTATAGAGGAAATACATCCATATAGCCAGTTTGACTGGGTTGACTACAATAGTTGTCAAGGAACTTAATATTGTCAAATTGTAGCCAAAAATGTGATTTTGGGACAAAAATACCCCTTTCTTTCCTCTTTCTTTCTTCTCCTCCATCTCGTTTTTTCTCTCGTTTTTTCTCTTCTGCTTTTTTCTTCTTTCTTCTTTCTTCTTCATTTTTCATACTTTTCTTCCTAGATGTGAACACATCCGCTCTCCGCCGCCGTCGAGCTGCCTCTAGACCGTCCTATCGCCGTCGTCGCCATCTCTGCCGTCGCCGCCCACTCTCTCTCTCTCTCTCTCTCTCTCTCGTTGCCACTCTCTGCATTCGAGCTGCCACTGTCTCTCTCTCGCTGTTCGTCTACCTCCGCCGCCTCTCTGCCTTCGCCGCCCAGCAGCCGCCGCTATGGAGTTGTCGCCATCCCGTCGCCGCCGTTGAGCTGTCGCCATCTCGTCGCCTCCGCCGTTGCACTCCCGTCGCCGCCGTTGAGGTGTGTTGTTGCCGCCGCCGTCGATTGGTTGTAGCTTTTCGTCACCGTCGCTGCCGTTGAGCTTTTTTTGTTACCGTCGCCGTTGATTGGTGTTTGTTCACAAGATTCTTCGATTTTGAATTTGCATGCTGGTATGTTGTTTTTATATGTTGCGATTTGTTGTTTTCGTATGTGTTTTATTACTATTTGTTCATTTCGTACGTGGAAATTATTTTCTTAACATGTTTGTGGCTACTGTGTTTCGAAATTTCTACGTATACAATGTTGCGAATTTTGTAATTCGTAACACTTTATACGAAATGTCGTATATAGTGTTACGATTATGAAATTCGTAACTGACTGTGCATTTTGTCTCGTTTATTTAACGTTACGAATTTACAATTTCGCAACATGTTTGAGACTGTTTGAATGTTTCGGATCTGAAATTTTGAGGTGTATAATAATGTAGCGAATTGTGAAATTCGTAACTAACTTCTCAACATGTTTGCATAATTGATGTACACATGTTACGAATTTGACAATTCGCAACATCATATACGATTTTCGTATATAGTATTGCTAATTATGAAATTCGTAACTACATTTGCATTTGTATAATTTTATTTGAAGTTACGAAATTAGAATTTCGTAACATGTTTGTGGCTATTTGAATGAATATTTGAGACTTTTTTAAGGTTTCGATTATGAAATTTTATTGTGTATAATGTTGCGAATTTCACAATTCGTAACACAATGTTATTAATTGTGTAGCGAATTGTGAATTTCGTAACTACATTTGCATTTTTGTTCGTTTCTTTGACGTTACGCATTTATAATTTCGCAACATGTTTTTGATGTTACGATTTATTCATTTCGTAACGCTATATGTAATGTAAATCTTACTCCTTTTATGCAGATGAGTCCATCGTGCTTAATTGTTGTGCATGGAGGGCATTGGGATGAGAATATATATGTAGGTGGGAGAAAGGAGTATATTCCCATTCCTCCAACGGGTATAAGCTTTCAACAATTTTTGAGCAAGATTGAGGTGCGATTGAAAAAAGATAATAGCATGTATGCATTTGATGTAGATGCTTTAGTTGAGTCACCTACTGGGGAGACTATGAGAATGAAGATAACGGATGACTTTGAGTTGTCTAGTATGTTGGGGTTGTTGGATTTGCCTACGGTATATATCACCGTTTATCCTAGAATGAATGCATGTTCATCTAGTAGGAAACGTCGAAATACTAATGTTTTGAGTTTGCAAAATAAGATCCAGTGTGAGTTTGATGTTGATAATGAGGAATCCAATTTTGAGAATGTTGGTGATGAAATGTATGATAGTAAATCTGATGACATGGATGATGTGTATGATGATTGTGATGATTCGGCTGATTATTGCAGTGGAGATGAGCATAATGAAGCTAACACAATTATTAATGAGGAAAAGAAGAAAGAGGTTGCATTGTGGATTGTTCCTGGTGCAGCAGAGCAAGCTTCTATTGCATCAGATGATTTCGTCATACCTTCCCAGCCAGTGACAAATGAGCTTGTGATTGGTGGTATCTTTTGTGACAAGTCGGTAATGCAAACAGCTGTTGGGAATTACCACATGAAAAATCATGTGGAGTATGTGACAGAGCGCTCGAGTGGTTCTCGTTATCATCTCATATGTAAATTTCGGGATAGATGTGAATTTGTTATTCGAGCATCTGCGATGAGCAAGGCTTGGCAAATCACTCATTGGAGACCTCACAATTGTGAAATTGATTTGAGATATAATCCTCATCCAAAGGTTTCTTCTAAAGTCGTAGCTGCCGAATTTGTTGAGAATTTGACTGAGGATGGTTTCTTTCTTAGGCCTCGGGATATTCAAGGGAAGTTGTTAAGGGATTATGGTGTTCATGTGACGTACCGAACTGCGTTGGCTGGGAAGAACCATGCAGTAAAACAATCTTACGGTGATGCAGACAAGTCTTTTCAGGTACTTAAGTTTGATATATTTTTTTTTGGTATGCGTGTTACGAATTTATTAAATTCGTAATGGTGTGTGTTACGAATTTATGACTATGTTTCGTAACATGTTTTAGGAACTTTTTGAATGCTTGGAATCTGGAATTTATAGGTGCATAATGTTTCGAATTTCACAATTCGTAATAAAATTGGTGTATAGTGTTGCTAAAAGTGAAATTCGTAACTAACTTTGCATTTTGGTTAGTTGATTTGGTGTTACGCAATTATAATTTCTTAACATGTTTGAGGCTTTTTTAATGTTGCGAATTTCACAATTCGTAATGTCTTGTGTAACGAATTTATGAGTATGTTTGTATTAATGATTGTTTTTGGATACTTTCAGTTACTGCCGACGTACCTCTATATGCTAAAGGACTTAAACCTTGGATCGTTGGTGGATCTACAGACACGTGTGGTATTTTTCAATTTGTTTTCTTTGCTCTTGGTGCATGTATAAGAGCATTTAGTTCGTGTCGCCCTGTTATTGTGCTTGATGGAACCCACTTGAAAGGAAAATACAAGGGTATTATGTTTATTGCTGCAACAAAGGATGCTAATGAGCAGATAATTCCTTTGGCTTTTGGGATTGGGGACAAAGAAAATGATTCATCATGGACTTGGTTTCTCAACCAAATTCGTAATGCATTTGGTTGTCCCGCCGATCTTTTGATTGTGTCTGATCAGCACTTGAGTATAAAGAATGCAGTGGATTCGGTTTATCCAGGGATCCCCCACGGGTTGTGTTCATTTCATATACAAAGTAACATGAAGAAATGGGGTTATGGCTCTTTTGTGGCTGATATTTTCCACGCTGCAGCCACGGCTTATAAGGATTCTGATTTTGATGAATACATGGCGAATCTGCAACAGACAGCTCCTCGTGCACATGCTAGGGTTATGAATCTTGACCCTATTAGATGGGCTGTATGCAAATGCCCTATTCGCCGGTACTACTTTGGAACATCAAATGCAGTAGAGGTTTTGAATGCTAGAATAAAATGGGCTAGATCTTTGCCAGTGTGTTCTTTACTTGAGTATGTTCGGAAGATATGTCAGGATTGGTTTTTTAAGCGCCGTAACAGGGCTGCAGCTAGATCCCAAGAGCTATCGGAGTATGCAACCAAGAGGCTAGAGAAAGCTATTGAGTTGGGGAGGTATATGAAGGTTGAACCTATTAGTGAGATTAAATACAAGGTCATTTCTGGATCTCACAGCCATATGGTTGATCTTTCTGTTCGAGAGTGTTCGTGTCACGTATTTGATTTTGATCTTATACCTTGTTCTCATGCCGCTGCAACAATAAGGTGATGTTAGTTCGTTATTGTGTATTTCATATCATTCCTTGTTACGAATTTGTTGTTTCGTAACATAGGGTGTTACTAAATTGTGATATTTCGTAACATTAGTTTTATATGTACAATATTGTCTGGTGTTATTTTGTTGCGAATTGTGAATTTCGTAACTGAAATATTGTTTTTGTTTTTGCAGTTTCGCCAGAAAAGCCCCAGTTTCATATGTGCATCGATATTACTCGACTGAGTCTCAGCTTAAAACTTATGCTGGTGAAGTGATGCCGATCCCGGAACAAGATGAATGGTTTGCACCCGACGACGTTGCCTTGAGGGTTGTTGGCACCCCTCCTAACCCTAGACAGGCTGGTCGACCAAGAAAGAAGAGGATTCAATTTGGAGATCGTGTGTGCTCTCGATGCCATCGAGGAGGTCATTACCAAAACTCATGTACTACAGTGTTAGAAGATATTACTAGGGATGAGGAAGTGAGTAGCAGTAAACCAAAGACTCGGAAAAAGAAGAAATGTGGGATCTGCGGCGTAGAGGGGCATACTCGTTTAACGTGTCAAGACCCAAATAGATTCGCATGATATTTTTTATTGTTTTATTTATCTTTATTGTTGTTTTTTTATGTATTATCGTTGTGGTCTGTTGCGAATTATTGATTCCTTAACGGTTACATTTGTTATTATTATGGATTATCGTTAAACTCAAGTTACGAAATTACATTTTCGCTACATGTTTGAGGATCTTTTTGAATGCTTGCATTCTGGAATTTTTAGGTGCATAATGTTGCGAATTTTGTAATTCGCAACACATTACGTTTATGGTGTTGCGAAATTTGAAATTCGCAACTAACTTTATTTTTTGTTTCGTTTTAGTGACGTTGCGAAATTATAATTTCGCAACATATTTGATACCTTTTTCAATGCTTGGGAATTTATAGGTGGATAATGTTGCGAATTTCGCTTTTCGCAACACACTTTCGTATATGGTGTTGCGAATTGCTTATTCCTTCGTTTATTATCATAGCAATAAAATGATAACAGTTACCTACGTTACGATATAAACAAATCTCAACCAATCCTGTTGCGAAAATAATAATTCGATACAATCGATAGAGTTACGAAATTGCAATTTCGTAAACAGCTGCATATTTACCTACCATAAGTGCTACTAAATCTTACAAAATACGAATTGTTTTGAGCAAAATATGTGCAGCTAGCAAAGACAAAAGGTCATACTAAATATTGTTTCAAGAATTATTGTCCAATACCATGGGAATAGCTTGATCCGTGCTGTGAGCAAATATAGTTCGGGCAATGTGGTCGCGATAATGATCATACTCCTCTTCTTTCTTGAAGCATTTTGGCAGCGGGATACTCGATAGGATCTGCTCCACGTACTTCAATGCATAGAGGCCACACTTCACATCCCCTTTTTGTTTGAAGGTATTCTTTGACTTCGGTGGCATACTAAACTCCCATTGTGTTAGAGTTGGTTTTTTTATCCCATGATGCTCGAAGTATCCGATTTCCTTCATTATTTGTGGGATAAGCCTTGCGAGGGGTAGGAAGATGTCCTTCCTATTCGTCAAGTGTTGATCCTCGAATATCCACTGAAATGAATCATACAGCACAAGTTTTTGCTTCTTGAGATTGATCAGGATGGTCCCCCAATGATTTTGTAATTGCAAACCCCTACAACCTACAAGTAACATCAATACGAAATGTTTAATTCGTAACATGTACACATGGCAAACTGTTATAAACTACTGATACGAAATGATAAAATCATAACATGAGAAACAATAATTTCGTTACATGAAAAAAATTGTAATAGTTTTAATTTAGTTTTACCTTTTCGCAATCGATCCACTTCTTCATGTTTGGGCCCCAATTCGGCTGTAAACCCTCAGCAAATAAGCACAATCTTTCCATCAATTCTGCTGGAACAACCTCTTCAAGTTGAATGTTGAACAATTTGTGGTTAAACGGTTCATCAAAGTGTTTCTTATCACTGTGCATTTCTTCGAACACCTCATCAACCGTTTCCTATTAACAAATCATAAAAATAATATTACAAACACCAAGTAATAAATCGCAGACACATGCCACGAATTTTTAAATTCGTAACACGAGATGATTATTTGTTTGTTACGAAATTATAAGTTACGAAATTACAAATCACAGACACATGATTAAATTTATGTTGCGTAATTATAAATTCGTAACACGAAAAGATTTCAGGTATGTTGCGAAGTTATAAATTCGCAACAATAAATAATTTTATTTGTGTTGCAAAATTATAAATTCGTAACATAAATCAGAGGCACCTGTTACTAATTTATAAGTTCGTATCAAGGTAAAAACAGATAAAATAAGTGCAATTTACCATGAAGAAACATGATGTGATCGCAATATTGGAGTTGATATGTTTGAGTCCAGCAAGGGCTGGATCCGAGGTGAGTACAGCGAGGTATGCTTCGATGTGATCCCCGTGGAGCTCTTTTTTGTTGTTCAAGATGTGTTCGAAGAAATCTTTCTCGACATCATAAAGCAATCCAACATTCCTCCTGTTATTTTAAAAGCATATTTACAAAGTAATTTGCATTATTGTTATTAATGTACTAAAGAAATATTTAATAAGGAAACTTACACTCCATTGTCCAAGCTCAAGAAATGTTCGAACATGTCTCTTCCCGGACGTACGTCATTGGGAAGGAATGGACTCCTATGTACGGGTGCTGGAAAGATCCTCCTAACGGGCCTCGTACTCAAGATCACTTTTGGAATTGCACTTACCATAGGATTTGATGGAGTGTGCACCTTTGGAGCGTGTTTTGATAGAACATTGATCGGAGCAGGCAATGTTGGAGGACTACTTGCCACAGGCTTTGATGGGGCATGCACCTTTGGAGTGGGTTTTGATAGAGCATTGATAGGAGCAGGCAATGTTGGAGGACCACTTGCCATCGGCTTGGATGGAGCTTGCACCTTTGGAGAGGGTTTTGATACAGCGTGGATCGGAGCGGGCAATATTGGAGGAGCTTGACTCAATGGTTCCGACTTGCACACCATTGGATGAATTTCTGTTGGAGGGGGCACAAGCTCGTATTTCGGTGTTATATCATCTAGTTGATCGAAGATGGCATTAATCTGCGTGTCCGATGTTTCAAGCTGCTCACTCGGTACAGCATGTGCCTGGGAGATGATTACAAGATTGTTGCGAAATTATAAATTCGTAACACAAGATGATTATATGTATGTTACGAAATTATAAATTCGTAACACGAGATCTATAGACATCTGTTGCGAAATTAAAATTTCCGAACACGAGATGAATGCAAGTCTGTTGCGAAATAATAAGTTCGTAACACGAAATGGAAATAAAGTTTCGTAGCAATAATACGAATACTTAATAATACAACAACGTTGATACGAATTAGTAAATTCGTATCAATCCTACAAATTGTTTATACGGTGAATACAGCAAATTTGTCCATAAATTAAAAAAACAAAAAGATAGAGATAAAACATCATTGTTTGTCATTTTGTCTTTCTTGTTCGTTTTCTTACCTGTTTGGTCTCCGGCTTGGTGGTGGTAAGGTCTTGATGCTTCTCTTTACCACTGTTCGAGGGTGGTGGCTTTTCAATCTCAATGGAGGGGGAGGCTACTGCTAAATTTGTTGGAAGAGAGGCGGAGGCTGGTGCCATTGATGCCGCTGCTGCTGCCTTTGATGCTGCTGCTGCTGTTGCCATTTCTTCAAGAGGGAGGGCCGTTGATGCCGTTGCTGCTGCTGCTGCTTGCTGTGAGTCTATTCCCTTTTGTGCTTCAACTTCGAGCAGCTTCTTCAGAATATAATCCCCCACAGCCTCGACAAGCTGTTGTTGTTGCTCCTTTTGGGATTGCAGTAGTGCTTGAAGCATTTGTTCTTGTTGAGTTTGGAGAATAGCCTCAACCTCTATTCTAGCTCTTGTTGCTGCTATACTCCCGGCATAATCCCCGATGTCCTTGATGAAAGTCTCCCTATCTTCAGCAGATTGGATGTTTAAAGGGAGTAGGTGAGCAGCAGCAGTAGAAGTGGAAGCACCAATTGGGGCAGCAGCGATGGCTTCATCATCATCAAGTGCACGCTTCCTCTTCTTCATATTGTCAGTAGGATCATATTCAAAGGCAAATGGCTTCTTTTCAGGATCCATAGCAAGAGATTTCCAGAATGCAGTCTCCTTTTCCTTTTTGGTGGGCTTCAGTTCCGGGATCAGCACCTTCAAAGGAAAGAAGCAACTCTATAATACTGTTACGAATTTGAAAATTCGACACATAAAATGTTACTGAAAGAAAAGGATTGCAACAACAAATGTTACGAATTTAAAAATTCGCAACAACATATGTTACGAAATTAGAATTTCGCAACACAACAACAAAATCATAACAAAAAGCACTGATACGAAATAATCCAATCGCAACAATTCATTTTGCGAAACTAGAATTTCGTAACATCAGAATATAATAATAACAGGTAACAATGTTACGAAATTAATAATTCGACACAAACTATAGTGATACGAATTTGCAATTTCTTAGCATGAGTAAAAAATTATAAAACTTTTTTGAAGAAATGCACACAACAAGTGATACTGTTATGAAATAAATAGATCCACTACAAGAAAAATGCCTAAAGACGACGCGTTATAGACGACGGGCAATTTAGTCGCGTTGTCTATAAGGCAATAGACGACGGGAGATGCAGAGAACGTCGTCTATTAGCAGTTAAATAGACGACAAGACAAATTTCCCGTTGTCTATTACCGCTTTCGGATGGTTATAGACGACGCGATATATTTCCCGTCGTCTGTTTATATAATAGACGACGGGACATGTCCCGTTGTGTACTTTACATCGGTTATAGACGATGCGATTTTGAGGCCCGTCGTCTATTACCGCATAAAAATATATATATATATATACTAAAATCGAACGACGTCGTTTTACCTCTTTTAATTTTTTTTTTTTTACTGAAAAATACAAAACCAAATCCCTAATTTTCTTCTCCCGCTCGGCCGCTCTTCTTCAACTCCTTTCTTCTTTATTCCTCCGCCACCACCTGCCCACCTGCCACCGCCGCCTCCCGTCAGCACTGCCACCACCGCCGCCTCCCGTCAGCACCGTCAGCACCGCCACCACCGCCTCCCGTCAGCACCGCGCACCCCCTCTTCAGCCGCGCAACCTCTCCTCCTCCTCCCTTGACCTCTGGTTCGACAACACCCCCGTCAGCACTGCCACCACCGCCGCCTCCCGTCAGCACCGTCAGCACCGCCACCACCGCCTCCAGTCAGCACCGCGCACCCCCTCTTCAGCCGCGCAACCTCTCCTCCTCCTCTCCCTACCTCTGGTTCGACAACACCGCCGCCGCCGGCCTCATCTCCACCTACATCCACCCAAGCTCGTCATTTCTACTACCGCACCGCACCTACATCCACCCCTCCAAGGTCGTTGTCACCAAGCTCCGCCTCAACAAGGACCGCAAGTCGCTGCTCGACCGCAAGGCCAAGGGCCGCGCCGCCGCGGACAAGGACAAGGGCACCAAGTTTACCGCCGAAGATATTATGCAGACAATCGATTAGGAGGTTTGTCTATTTAGATTGTGGTTCAATTTTGTTGCTTGATTTGCTGAATTTGATGATGCAATTGCATTTGGATTTCTTGATGGAGCAAACATACTATATATGTTTCTGCTCTATTCGCATTGGGTCCAAGTAGTCGGCGCCGCCTTCGCGCTCCCTTTCTTCGACATCTTCTTGCACCCTGCAGCAGGTGCTCCTGCAAATGATGATGATCACGTTGATGAGGCTTAGGCTAGTAGGGTGGTGCCGTTGTTATGTTTGTTGTTTTTTTTCTTTTTTTTTGAGATAAATGTCTGTTGCTTTCTTTTGGATATTACGCGAATATGTCTAGCTACTTGTGTTGTTTGATATGTTGTTACTATTTTTTCTTCTTTACGTATGGAAGTTAGATTTGCAGGGATGTGTTGTTATATATATATCGAGAGAGAGAGAGAGAGAAAGAGAGAGAGAGAGAGAGAGAGAGAGAGAGAGAGAGAGAGAAGATCCATATATGCATGTTGGCGAATCAGTGGGGTGGGTCAAGTGCAGGAATAGATCCCACCATCACCATGCACTCTCATACTATATTTTTGGGTGATTTTCCTAGATTAAAGTTATACTACTATATGCGAACCTTATTCCTCGAATTAATGGGTCGAAGACCGTTGCAACTCGAGCACAACCGAACATTCATTCCATGGTTGCGAAAGCGGGTAAATATATAATTATATATATATTATATAATTTTGTTTTGTTATTGAATTTGTTTTAAATATTATAGCAAGTGACTAACAATTACAATTACAATTAGGTTGCGAGTGCCGATTTTAATTCGACACAACAAATACCAGAAAGGTTGAAGTGGTTGGCCCAAGGACCACTCCCTAGAGTTCAAAAATTTGATGCTTATATGATAAACGGTGTGACATTTCACACAAAGACACGTGATAATGTACGAGCTGTGCAAAACTCGGGAGTAAGCTTGGTTGCAAAAACCATGCAAGTGGCTAGTGCAAAGGATAACAATCCTATTGTGTCAGACATGACATTTTATGGGGTAATAGATGAAATATGGGGGCTCGACTATCAAGGTTTTGTAGAAATAATGTTCAAGTGTAGTTGGGTGGAGAATAATGGTGGAATTAGAGTTGATGATCTCGGTTTCACATTGGTAAATCTTAGTAGAATTGGTTTCAAATCTGATTCATTTATCTTGGGGAGTCAAGCGAAACAAGTCTTTTATGTAGAAGACCCTCAAGACAGTGCATGGTCTGTTGTGCTTAAAACACCAAGTGTAGCATACGCTGAAGAAATTGATGATGATGATGATATTAGTAGCTTTGATATTCACCATCAATATTTTAGTAAAGGAATGCCACCAATAGATATTACCAATGAAACTGATCAATCATATGTCCGTCCAGATTGTGATGGAACTTGGGTAGATAATAATAACATTGATGAATGATGATTTGGTACTTTTTCTATGGTTTTAAATAATACTTTGCATTTTGTTTGTCATTCATGTATTCTTATAAACTATTTCTAACTTATATTGTATTGCAGGTTACTACTGAAGATGACATCGTCTGGGCCTGGTGGTTCTAGTAGTATGGAGCAAAATTCCGGTGGATCAAAATCTTCAAGAGCCCCTAAAGGAAAAGTGTATATGGATTGCTTATCTGTGCTAAGGGCTAAAGGAATTAAGACAGATGTTAATTTTGATGTTCATGGCAACCCTGTTGGGAAAACGCGTGCGCAGTTTGAAAGCTGCCTAGGTGTGCTTGCTAGAAGGCATATTTCAGTTAAGTATGAGCTATGGAAGCAAGTGCCAGAAGAGGCGAAAGAAGTGCTATGGGATTCTATAAAAGTAAGTACATGTGCTTGATTCGTTCTTAATTTTGTTTCTCAACATGTTATTTGGAATAAACTAACTTTTGAAGGCTTATTATTTATGTAGTTGCATTTTAACATTGATGATACATGGAAAAAAAATGCTTGAGCTCGGCAAATACAAAGTGGCGTCAATGAAAGTCAACCCTCTTCAAAAAATATATTGCTCCATATGAGGATTTGCCTAATATGCAGCTTCAGCCTCCACCAGGTGATGGTATTATTGCAGAGGATTGGAAGGATTTTGTCATCCTTCGTAAGGCTGACGAAGCTCGGGTAAATTAAGTTTGTTTATTTATATTATTTTTATATGTATTCTAACTATTTCTAAATTTTGATTACTTGTATTTTGTAGAGAAAAGGGGAAGAACATCAGGCTCTACGGGCAAAGAATTTATACCCCCATCGGCTCTCACGCAAAGGATATGTTGGATTAAGTGAAGAAATGGTTTGACATACATAATTTGGTTACTTTGCATTATGTTTTATGTTTGTTGTAATATTTCAATTTGTCATTTTTAGGTGGATCAATTGACTGGAAGGCCTATGAGGGATAGAGCTCTTTTGTGGAAGAAAGCAAGACAAAACAAGAAAGGGGAGTTTGATGGTGAAAGCTTGGAAAATACAGTTGCCAGGATTGTAAGAATAAATGATTGAATATACTATTAATATTTTTAAATTTATTGATATTGACTTATTTGATTTAAACATTGTAGGATGACTACATACGACTGAGTGATGAAGGCGTGCAATCTGAAAATGGGAGTGATGATATTCTCACGCAAGCACTTGAGAAACCCGATCATCGTGGTCGTGTGAGGGGTGCCCCAATTGGCGTCACTCCAACAGTTTACTTCAATTTATGCAAAGGAACGCGTGGTGGAGTGGATAATAAGGCTATGGAGGAGATGAAATGTTTCTTTGGAAAACAAATGGCTGAAATGAACGAAAAAATCGTAGAGCTCCAGCAACAAATGATGAAGAAAGATCTTGAAGCGAAGGACAGCTGTTCAGTAAAGAATCAAATGGTCGATGATGTTGATGATGTGGAAGAAGTTCTTCGTGAGAATGTTACTTTTGGCAAAGTACAAAAAAGAAAGGTATGTATGTGCATATTTCAGTTAATTATTTATTGTGCATATTTTAGTTAATTATTTACCTCTAAGTTGTTACCTACTCAAAACTTAATCTTTAGGAAAAAAATTGTCCTAGTAAGCCGCCAAAGTTGGATGCAACAAATGTACCTAAAGAATTGAAGAATTTGCACAAATATGCTAGGCATGCTCTCATCAATGGTTTAAGCATTCAAATGAAAGTGGATAATGATGTATTTGGTGATGATCACGTCATTTATCTCTTCTTTGACGACATCAACCACATTTGTGCATTGCAGCCTATCTCGGCATCATGTATATGTGCTTACATATGGTGAGATGATTTTAGTCAAATCAATGTCTTATACATATATATATATATATATATATATATATATATATATATATATATATATATATTCTAAACTTTGTTGTGAGATTTTACAGGCACTTGTATAATGAATGTAAGAGTGCAAACCTTCTTCATAGAGTTCGATTTGTTAATCCATACCCAATATCACATAATCCGAATGTTGGTCCAGAAGAAAAGGTGAATATTATACACCAAAGGATGAGTGGTACATTGCGTGATCAACTTATTATTTTGCCATGTAACGTGGGGTACGTGAAAGCCAATTATTTTTAAGTTAAAAGCTTGTGCATTGTAGTATAAGTTTAATTAAATACTTGTCTATCTTGTTAGTTTCCATTGGATTCTTATGGTGATTGATCCATATAAGGAGATTGTATATGTGTTGGATCCATTGAGTAATGAAGCTCATACTGAGGGTTGGAAGGACATCATAACAATGTAAGTTTTAAATAGTTTTGATCAATTTTATATAAATAGGACAGTTTTTTTGAATCTTAATGAGTTTTTTTTTAATATGTAGGGTTCATAGACAATTCAATATGAGCATCGCCAAAAGGGGAAAGTTGGTTCCCTTGTGGGAAGTTATCAAGGTATGAAGTTGTTAATGCTTATTTGAATATTGATTATATGGTTATAAATGGAGATGGTCACATTATGTCATTTGGTGTAGTGTCAACAACAACCCGATGAGTCGCAATGTGGATTCTATGTAATGCGCTACATGAAAGATATCATTGAAAATGAAGGATCTAACTCCCCCATCCCAATGTCTTTACTTGTAAGTTTATTTTACTTTCAAGGTTCAATTTTATTTATGATCTAATTTTATTTTTATTTTTATTTATTTCTAGTTTAACAAAGGATATTATTGAAGAAATGAAATTGATGAAGTGCGTATGGAGTGGGCTGATTTTGTTAACGAATTTACCGAGTGATGATGGCAAGTTTCTTAGCCTTTTACATTTTTAATCATTTTCATCTTTTATGAAATTTAGAGATATGAAAATGAAGTAGTGAATTTCATTTAGATCATGTAGATGGAAGTCACTTCGATGCATGAATGGATGGATGGCTTGGTTGAGTTTACAACGGAATTCTTGGAGATATTGTTATTGTTTTGGAGAGTAAGACAATATAAATATTTATATTTTTGTATTAAGACTATTTGGAGACATTGTTATTGTTTTAAGGCTAGTTGTAGAACATGTAATGAAAGTGATTGTATGACTTTAAGTTTAAAATAATGTATTTAATTTTATGATTTGTGATATTTATGATATTATCATTTGATTGTAAAATATTAATGTATTTTAATAGACAACAGGATAAAGTAATACAATAGACAACAGGAAAAAACCGATATCTATTAACACTATAGACGACGGGAAAATAGCGTAGTCTATATTAGAAAAACCGTAGTCTATGACATGCAATGACAACGGAAATTTTGGTAATAGACGACGGGCTTTTACCGCTGTCTATAAAGCAATATAGACGACGGGCATATACCGTCGTCTATCATGAAATTTACTGTCGTCTATATGGCATATAGATGACGAGAAAATGCCCGTCGTCTATATGCCATATAGACAACGGGAATTTCCCGTCGTCTATAACCGCACCAAATAGACTACGAGCCTATAGACGACGGGACGATTTATTATAATTGTTATCGTAACAAAACTGTTAAGAAATAGAAAATTCGCAACAAAAAGCAACAAGATATGTTGCGAAATTAGAGTTTCGCAACATAATAATTAAATCATAACAATTAGAACTGATACGAAATAAAAAAAAGAAAACAACACATGTTGCGAAACTAGAATTTCGGGACATTAGAATAAATTGAATCTTGTACCTTTGAACTGAAGGTCACCATTCCTTTTGCACTCATATATTTATACCTCAGCATGCGAGGTATAAATTCCTTGTTGTCCTTGCCTCCAATCGCCGTCCCAACAGGCGGTATTGCTTCATGTATCCAAGCCTGAAATTTAATTTCTTATTAGTAGCAATTCTAGTGATACGAATTGTTATATTCGTAACAAAAAATAATTTCAGATGATACGAAATGTAGACAATATTTACTAAGAATGCTATTGTGTTCCCTTTCAGATGGTAGAATTTGCAAGGCTGATTTGTCACGGCGTCAATCTTCTCAATCAGTATTTGGTAGGCAAGGCTCCCCCACGGGAACTTCTCCCAATCCTCGTCACTCTCCACCAAAGCCCACATCCACAGTGAGACCTTCTCCTTGTTTGGATCCAATCCAAGCACATAAAGACAGCATAAGAGAATCTTCGCCAACTTGAGGTAGTCGGCTTCAGTCCCCTTTACCTCCACCTTTTTCACCTCAAACTTCTTGTTTATGAATTTTGTGCGCACGTGAGAGATTAGCATTTCTTTGCCTCCCATCAGCTTGGTGAAGACTGAACTCTTTGGTATCCGGTGGGGTTGGTATGGATCGAAGTTTGGAGGCGTAGGTCCAAATTTGAGGCCAGAAACCAAGGCAAACTCTACCCGCGAGAATCGAAGAATTCGCCCTTGGACCTTGAAAAATAATGTTGTTTCGTCAACCTTCGGATCCGGTTTGACTTGGCGAGAAATCATGAAGTGTAAAGCCTTGCCGGATCTGGACACAAGAGCCGGGAGCTTCATGAATGCCCCAATCGATGATTGCTTCAACGCGAGAATAGATTTTTTGCCAAAAGTTTCAAGGACTGACGTTATGTCATTCACTGTGCACTCACCACCAGTTAGCATTATCCGGTGGTGCACCGCTGCAAGTCCCTTGCGCTTGAATGTCCATTGGATCTGCAATGAAGAAGGTGAAATTCAGTATTTCAGAAATGAAACAGTTGTTGCGAAATTATAATTTCGCAACGACAACTAAACGAAGTAATAATCAAGGTTCGTTGCGAATTTCACCTTCGCAACACTGTACACCATTTGTGTTGCGAATTGCGAAATTCGCAACATTATGCACATATAAAATCCCAAGCATTCATGAAGTCATCAATTATGTTGCGAAATTGTAATTTCGCAACGACAACTACACAAAGTAATAAACACAGGTGGTTGCGAATTTCAGAATTCGCAACACTGTAAACCATTTGTGTTGCGAATTGAGAATTTCGAAACATTATGCACATAAATTCCAGATTCCAAGTATTAAAAAATGCATCAACATGTTGCGAAATGACAATTTCGCAACGGCGAATAAACGAAATAATATGCGATATAAGTTGCGAATTTCACAATTCGCAACACTATACACCATTAGTGTTGCGAATTGCGTAATTCGCAACATTACGCACATATAAATTGCAGATTTCACGGTTGAAAGAGGCATCCAAGATGTTGCGAAATTATAATTTCGAAACAGTTTATGAGAGTAACAAAATCAGATCTAGACATTCAAAGAATTTCTAAGCACAAATCGGAAGAATTTATCAATTCGCATCAAGCGCGGGAGATGAGAAATTTAAATTTTACCTTTTGTTTCTCGTAGAGGTTGACGGATTTGTCATCTTCGCTCGCTTCACTGTCGACGGCGGATTCTTGCTGCTCTTCTTCTTCTCCTTCCTTTTTTTTCCCTTTCTCTTGTCTTGCCTCTCCTCCTTCTTTTTCTTCTTCGATGGTTGGATTTTGCCGGTTTCATTGTGCTTTCATTTTTTCTTCCTCTCTCGTGTTGCACTGTCACCGAATCTGAGAGATTTTGGTCGCCGGGGATTTCTGTTTCAGAGCCGCCCAAATCGACGGCGACAGCTTCTTTCTCTGCGCCGTCTTCTTCGTCGCCGTCGGGTTCGTCGTCTCCGTCTGCTTCTTCCTCTCCGCCGCCTTGTTCGTCTCCGGCGCATTCTTCATCTCCGGCGTCTTCTTCTTCATCTATAGTCGGAGAAGTTTGTTCTTCATCTATATGTGGAGGACTTTGTTCTTCTTCCACATATTTGCTTTCTTCATTCTCAGAAGACATGGATTGACGGCTGAGGCGGAGGGTTTCTGGCGATGGCTAGGGTTTTGGCGGCGGCGCGAGGGGCTGAGGCGGAGGGTGGCGGAAATGAGGTGGAAATGGGGGAGAGATGGGTGGTGGACGGCGGGTTTGGGGAAAGGTAGGGTTTGGGGAAATGAGGCGGAAATGGGGGAGAGGTTATTTAGAGAGAGAAAGTGAAAATGTGGGAAATGAGGGAAATGGGGATGGTGGGACACGTTTTTGTTTTGTTTAACTCTGAAAATAACCTCCATAATGTAGTAAGGGTATTTTTGTCCACAAAACACATTTTTGGCTATATTTTTACCATATTATGTTGCTTGACATATATTGTAATTTAAGGAGGGATTTTGCTATATGGGTGCATCACTGTACGCATGCATTAAAGAAAAAATGTTTGATTCTTTATCTTCGTGTGAGTGTATGTTTGAAATAGATTATGATATTTAAGATTAAAAGGCCACAAAAAAATGAGAAATTAATTAATTGATTAACATGATTATTGTTTTGTAACGGTTGAGTTTAATTGCTTGATTGAAGAAAAATTAATGGATATTGGTGATTATAATATTTTTAATTACACAGGTTATTATAATATTAATACAACCTATTTTTGGAAATAGAAATCGAACAAAAATGTTGAAGTTACTATAGTTTATAAGATATTTTAGATAATTAATTAAGAAAAACATTATGATATTTGAGAAATTGACATCTATATCTAGTAAGCTCCATTACAAATCATAATGTGGAATATTTTGATAGCCTCGCCAGTTGCCCCTCCCCCAAATCATTTTCGTTGAATCAATATTTAATTTGAATTCTTATAGATTAATTATGTGGAATGAAGTATATGTTGAGTGAGAAACTCAAATCGTGCATAATTGGAGTTAATAAGCATATCATATGTTGTTAATATCCGAAATCTTAAAGAGTATATAAGTGACAAACCTAATAAAACAAAAACAACGAAGTCAATAATATCCGAAAGCCCCATAACCCTATGTCACATGTAGTCTTGGGCAGAAAGATCAGCAATTGGATTCACCATGATTAAATCAACATGCACTTAAGAAACTAAATATCATACAGAATTCTATGTATACAAATTAGTAACATTTAATATCATATTTACTTAAAGGAAATTGAAGATCCTATAGCTGCCATCTTGGAGAGTGCATGGCGACTGAGATAGTTCATCTGCCATTCGACGTGAATTTAAGATCCATGTCATTAAAATAAATCTTATTTACAATAAAGTATAATGAAGCACATCGAAAGGCAATTGAATTGTGTGAGTTTTCCTTTTACCTCAAAAAAGTGAAATATATAGGCACATTATATTATGCAAATTGGAAACAAATTAATTCATTGGCATGATTACTGCTTTGTAACGTATACTATTAATTGCTAGGTTCAAATGGAGATGAATATGATGAATTGCATATGTTTTGTTAGGAGAAAAAAAAAATATTATAAATATGTATTATATGTGTGTGTTTTAAAAGGTGTATGTATCATACTCGTAACACTAAAATCAAAATGTTAGAATATTGCTATAATGAATTAGATAGTTAAATTTTCTATCCCACATCGATTTTGATTGAAACTTCATCTATTGAAAAATCTATAAATACCTAAGTCCAATATAAATTTTCTCATCCTTTACAATATGCTCACATTTAATTTGACCAACTAATTTATGGTGAAATAAATAGTTATATTTTTATAATTATTCATATATTTATATATGATACGACTAAGAGTCATATTCTACTTGGCTTTTCTCTATCATTTATGCTTATTTTTCTAAATTCTCATGGATTGAGAATCCTACATTGATTATGCCAAATAAAAAAATTTATTTAATTAGATTTTAAATTTAATAAATATATGCACATATGAGTTGTAAAAGGGCATAATATCAACATAAATATTTGAAATTAATGTGTATTTTCTCATCATTTCTACCAATAATTTAATTTGACTAATTATTTAGTTGACCAAATAAAGAATCATATCTTTAATTGAGAAATTTAACTTATTTTTATTTATCTCATGTTATATTTAGTTGGTCGCATCGAACCTACTCCTTAATTAGGGGCGCGTGGCTCATCCTGCATTATTTATTTTATTTATCTTAGATTTTTCATGTTGTGCATAGTGGATCGTTCTTTTAATCTTCCTTAAGGTTTGTATTTTTTTTATTTATAAAAATTCTATTTTACAAAACCTGAATAATATGACATATGTTTGATTTTTTTTTTTCTTTTGTGACGACTTTTATCATAATATTTGATTATTTACATAATTTATAAATTCAAACAAGTTCAAATAATTAACGAATATTATTATATATACGAATTAAGGACGAGAATGAATACTAAAACCACTTTTTATTGAAATATGGGTCTATAAATTCTAAACAAGTTTAATAAATTATGCGATTTCAAATTTATAGTTGATTTTTTTTATCTTTTACTATTATTTTCTACAAAATCAGTATTATAGTCAATGGATCGATTCCAGGCCGGAACCGCGAGGGTAGACGGGATGATTGCGAAATGATGGTTCAATTTATTTATTTTTCTTTAATCTTATGTTGAACTCATAAAGTAAGGTATTTAAGATCACTTTCATTTTTATAGACAATCTTCCAAATTATTTTCTTTTTTAAATCAATGTGGGACAAGGAGTATTTGCAATTAAAATGATCTATTTCAATTTTCATACAAAATCGACGTGGGACTATCTCTTTGAAAGTCAAATATGTTTTTACCCACATCGAATTTGGATAAGAACAGAGCTTTGAAAATTATAGAAAGAAATGAGGGTAGATTAAATTGAAATTTTTAATAGACATTGTTATATGAGTTTGAGACGTAAACATGTGATAAAGTACTTTTCAATTGAATTTGAGTTATGTTCAAGCACATATAAATTCTAAACGAGTTTAGAAGATTGCACAATCAAATGATTGAACCCTAAAATAATTAACAAATAATATTTTTCTTAATCTGTCACATATTACTATCTAATAATTTCATTAATTTTATTATATATAATTACCTGTCGATACACTAGTTCTATTATATATTCTTCTTCACCTTTCTCTATATTCTACTCTCACAATGCCTCCTCCTTATGGATATACGAGGCCGAATCCGAAGCCCTTGCTTGAGCTTGGGTCGAAATAAATCGACAACCACGTGAAGGTCAATTTTGGCAACAAATCACGGAACGGTATAACTCTACTAGGTTCGAAGTCACGATGGTCAGAAATGTCAATCAATTGTGCTGTCACTGAAATCGGACTAGAAATACGTGTCGCTTGTTGCACGATATGCACCGGGAATGCGTCCAACGAATTCCAAACGCAACCGCCGAACATATCCTCACGACGGCTTTAGTCGAGTACGAAGCTATTTTCGGTACTCCATTCAAGCTCTTGGACACGTGGAGGATTGTCAAGGATGAGCCACACTTTCAGCTTGATGTTCAAATTAGTAGTATTTTTTTTCAATTCTAATTTGTAGCATTCACCGTCATAATTTAGGATTTATTTATTAAACTGCAAAAAAAATAAATTGTTATCACTTTATATTTCATTCTAATAATAGTTGGCGTATGTCATTTATGAAGGTTTGTGAATTTTTTTTCTTGATTTTGCCATAAGTGGTTTGTTTCTTTTTTACTCGTAAATTGTAAATATGTAGTTAGATTGTAGGAGACTTCGATAACTGCCGCAATCATTTTCATAACTAATAAAAATCTAGTGAGAAAATGGAGGATTAGATGTTAAGTTTGTATGGATCTTATTTGTGAATAAAAAAAATTTGGGGTGATCTCCTGTGCAACCGGGTCAAGTGAAACCGGATCCATGCGATCGGATTCGGGCCGGGTCGACCCGGTCAATTCGTGTTTGACCCGTTGACCGGTCAATTTTTTTTTTTTTCAGTTTTTTTTAGTTTTTTTTTTTTTTTTAATTTCAGTTTTTTTTTTCGTCTCCGCCTTCGGCTCCGATTTTACGGCTCCGCCTTCGCTCCGATTACAAATATAAGGATAATCGGCGGGCAACATTTTGGACTTTTTCGGCTCGCTCCGAGGCCTTCGGCTCCCCTCGCTCGAATCTTGACCAAAGAAGAAGCGGCAAACAAAAAAATGAAACGGCAAACAAAAAAACGAAGAGGCAAAAAAAAAATGAAATAAAATCTGAAAAAAAAAATAAAAAAAAAATGAAAACTGGAGATACAGTAAAAATCGGAAAAAAAAAAAAAAACCCAGCGCGTGGGTGAGGCGCGTGCGGCCCACGCGCCACACGCGCGGTCGCATGGTGGCGGCAGGTCGCATGCGAGTTTTTGTGAAAAATTTTGGATTCAATCTCTAGCGCTCTCCCTCACTTATAAAAAAGAAGGAAAATTATCATACTAAGAGTTTAATTAACCTAAATTAAGAAAAGACTGTATTAAGATATTATTAAAAAATAAAGTTAGGATATAAATGAAAAAAAGTAGATACAGATATATTGTGTATTTAAATCGTTACATGTAGTCAATGATGTAATTAACCTAAATCTTCTCTAGCAATGAAGCTTCAAGCAAGATGATTTGATTTGAGCTCTCTCGCTCTCTCCTCTCTCCTCTCTCTCTCTCTCTCTTTCTCTCTGATTCGTTTCCTGTGAGTGCGAGCCTTGTCTTCTTTCTCTATACATATTAAGTCTTTTTTAGGCTAAAATCAATCCGTCAAATCCCCCCAATTTTAACCAATTCTTTCACCCCGCAGCTTGAATTCAACAATACCCAATTTTATCCTCTAATTCCCATCTCTCTCTCTCTCTCTTCCGCGTCGCTTGATTCTTATTGTTTCCGCAATTTCTCTCCCCGAAAACATAGGGACTTCGAAAAGTCACCACAAACTCCAATACCCATATCTGCATTTCCCATTTTTAGTGTGTTAATTCTTAGATTATTGCTCTTTTGATAATCTGATTGCGCCCTTTTTACCTTTTTGCGGCTTCTCGGTGTTAAAAGATTATTTTGTCGCCCCATTTTTGTTGCTTTCTGCTAAAACCCTCAGTTAGTATTATTGATGCCCTTTCTTGTGCTGTAAAACACAATTCTTGCTATACTTGATCTCCCACGTGACCGGAAAACAAAACCTCCGGTACCCGATCCCTCCGCCATGCCGGGAAGCTCTTCTCCGATCCAATCCCAGAACGGCCGCTCGCCGGAAAACCCTGAGAACGGTGAAGCCCATTTTGGAAAGAATTCCAAGAATGGGACTAGTGAAGAGAATGGTGTTAGGAATAGCAGTGTGAGTAAAAACAGTGGTGAAGTTGTTAGGAGAGAGAGGCCGACGAGGGCGTGCACACAGCGAGCTGCGGAGAGGATGCAGGCAGCAGCTGAGGCGGAGGCGGCGATGGTAGAGAAAGAGAGGAGGAGGAAGAAATATAAGAGGGAAAGGCTTGCGGCGAGGCTTCTGAGGGAGGATTCCGAGGAGGAGAAGGAAGGGGACGAGGAGATGGAAGAGGAGGGATTGAAGGAGGAGGAGAATGGGGAGGGTGGTGGGTCCCCTTCTTTATCTTCCCGATTTCAATGCAGTAAACTGATCACGCCGCTTGTCGGAGAGTTGGAGCCATCCCAGTTGCTGCGGGGGAATATACGGTCCATGTGGCAGCTGGCTTCTATTTTGAATTTCTTGAATGTATGTGAGAGCTTTGGAGAATGACAAAGTAATGCACTTTCATGTGAATTGCTACTCTTTTGCAGCTAATTCTATGTGTTTCTGTGATGTGGGGGTGTAGGTATTTAGGCATTTACTGAACATCAAAGTGGAATTTTCGGCCGAGGAGTTTGAGACTGCTTTGATGAATCCCAATAATACTTTGGGGGATGTACATATGCCTTTGTTGAAGGTAAGTGGTAGTTTGTTTTTTTTTTTTTTTTTTTTTTTTTTTTTTTTTTTTTTTGCCTTTTTAGTAAATGACTATCCTTTTATGGAGACATGCATGATTTGTGTTGATTTGAGTATAAATATTTTTTGGATGAGAGTAAGTAGCATTTGTTAATCGATCTGGGGCTTTATAAAGTTTACGTTCCCTTTTATAATCATTTTGTGTGACAGTGGCCTTTGACACGATAAGTTGTGGCAATGTCTGCTGCATTATTTGATAATATGTAGTAGTCGGTTTTTACCTACAATGCAAGCTATCTATGTGGTTGAAAGGTACGGGCAATGCTTTATAATGAGCGATGAATACAAGATGACTTTTTTTGATGACATTGTCTCTCATGTTAACTGTTTAGATGGTTCAAAGATTTCATTTTATGTGTACGAGTGTCGAGCAATCATGCATGTACTGCTTATACTACTGATGTACTTGGTGAATTGGATGTCAGAAGTTCACTTTTGACTCTTAGAGCTTGAGAAAATTATAACTTCTCAACTTCGTGAAGTATCAACTTTAGACTAGAATAACAAGACATACTATGGCAGTTGGCATGTGGCCTTTAGTTTATGGCAGAGACTAGATATGCAATCTCATTGATCACAACAAGCTTCTCCTGAGCTTTTCATGGTTCGAAAATGCTGTAGAGCTTTATATTGCTCTCTCATGTGAAATTTATGAAAGGAGCACACAAGTGATGCTTCATGTACTGTCTGTATGCGATTAAATAAATGCTATCTTGTGCTTTATCCTATTTATCTATACTGACCCTGAAAATTTTGCATTATCATTTGGTCAAGCATCTCTTGTTAACACTATAATGGTTTCCCTTATGCATGTATTTTTCTTTTATCTGTTTTTGTAGGCAATTCCTCCTGTCACTCGAATGGCTCTGGGACATGGTACTTGGGTGACCGTTTTGTGCAGAAAATTGAGAGACTGGTGGCATTGGGTAATCCAATGTTTCAACTTTGAATAGATTTTTTGTATCTATTTCCTTCAATGGCCTCAAACCTTTGCTATAGGACTATTGGGTTTACTTAGTTTGGTGCTTAATTACAGGTTGCTGAAGGTGACCTGCCTATAGTTGCCGCACAAGGGTGAGTAAAAATTTATTTCAAGGAACAGATTGTGGATTTATACATGGGTATTGGAGATACAAATTGTACGCGTTTGTGAGTTTGATCTTTTTGTTTAGGGCTGAAGTTGAAGCATACAAGGCCCTTGATCCTGGGATTAGAGTGATTATTTTGAAGGCATTATGTGATATTCGTGTTGAGGTACCAATGATTTAAGTATATTCTCTTAACTCTCAAATGCTTGCTTCGAAATTTTGATATCACTTGATTATGTTCTCATAGTCAAATAAGTCACTTTAAAGTGTGCTTGTTAAGTTTGCGTAGTGTTATAGGCTTATTGCCCGTGGTTTATTTCAGAAGCTGTTTACCATCATATAATCTCGGAATTTTGTTTATTTTGCAATCAATGTCAATAATTTTCTTTTCCACTTTGGGTCAAAGTTTTGTTTTTCTCATCAACACTCGCCATTTATTTTCATCTTTTGAGGTCATACAGGGTTCAGGGCTTATAGTGCCAAGCCAAGACCCGCTAATTTTATCTCTTTCTGCAGCAAGAAGATATAAGAAGCTATATAGATAACTCAATAAAACATGGTGTTCAACCTTCTGCATTCCGCAAAGCACGCATTGGTGGTGATTCTCATGGAGTCTCATATTGGTATATACGTCTTACCTTGACAATTGATAAACCAAGTTCTATTTTTCAGCTAGCTGCATATTCTGGTCCTCAAAAACTAGAGACCGTCAATTTTCTTTATTTACCTTAAGTGAATCATTTTTTTCCGGTGCCATATAGTTCATCTCCTTATCATATATTCTCCTTGAAGAGTCCAATATGAATTTTTTTTCATTATAATGTGATTAAGGTATGAGGATGACTCACTCGTCGGCCATCGACTGTACAGAGAGATTAGGAAAGTTGAGGTGAAAAAAGGAAAGGGGAAGAATGTTCCACCAATTCCACATTCATCTTATCAATGGGAAGCTGTTGCGACTAATTTAGATGAATTTATGAGTGTTTCTGTAAGTCTTTTTTTTTTCAATACTTCACATCGCGTGACATTTCTTTAAGGAAATGCTAGATGCTGTCTTTACATTTATGGACCTGTTAATATTTTTCCAGTATTAAGGCAAGAAATTAAAATATTCGATAAATAAATCAAAATGGGTGCCTAACATGATCACATCTATCCATCATTTTGATTATAAATTTAGTTTCTAGTACTTTATTTTTACTTTCTGTACCTCGCACTTAGGAATTGCACGCCTCGTTGTTTGCAGGAGAAACTATTTTCAAGTAAAAACAGAACAGAGGTCTCTGTGGGGAAGAAATTGAAAAATGACATGCTTCCGGAAATTGAGAAGGTCCACAAGGTGGTCTCCTACTTGATCGTATTTGGATTACTTGCTTTGGATTTACGCTTTTCCTAATCTTAGCTCCTCAAATTTGTGAATCTTTCTTCCCTTTGAACAAGTTGCAGGCTCTTTTAAACAAATGTGGATGGTTTTTTTTTTTTTTTTTTTTTTTGCTTTCGGTTTTTATTGGCACTAAGATGCACTTTTGTACAGAGGAAGGAGAAACTATTAAGGAAACAGCACAGACAAGGTCTTATGCTTGATACCATGATGAATATGGATGGTTTTACTGCTGGACGATCTCTTCGTGACAGAAAACACGTCACTTATACTTTTGGTATGTTTACTCTAGTTCTGTATCACATTATTTTCTCTTTATTGCCGTCTGTTCTGTTTCTTTTGAAACCATTAGTCACATTACTTATGCGCCCAGCATACCACATGTTCCTCGTCTCTTTTAAGCTATCAGTCATTTTTGCATTAGACCTTTTTCTGGCATTGTGGATGTTGGTGTGTTTTTTGTCCCAAGGCTAACTTGCCGATCGTTTTTTCTTCTTTCTTGACAGATGATTATGACCGATCAATTAATGAGGCTCTAAAAGTCACCAAGTAAGCACTCAAGCACCCAGTAATTCTACGATACTTCCGTGCGATTGATGCTGCATTTGTCTTCATGTTTTTATGCAGTGCATCCATACATTTTGTTTCTCTATTTTTACTCATTGTTTCGTTTTATTGCTCATATATCAGGACGATACAGCAATCTGCAGAACCTTTTGAAAGAAGAGAACCTCTTGTGAAACCTGAAGCTTCTACAAATGGTAGATGGGGTGGTCCTTCACAAAATTTTCGTCAAGATTCGTTTGGTGCAGTGTCCCCAAATTCACTCGAAAATGATGATTATTATGCCAATCAAGAAACTGAGACGTTGGATTGCAGGTATGATTCTATCCTTGGGGATATACTACTTGTGTGTGTGTGTCTATGTGTGTGTTTGCTCTTCTCCATGAATATGTGAAATAACTTACTATCTTAATTCTAGTGACCGTCGAAGACTGAGGCCTCAGCGATATTCTGTAAACGACTTCGTTGAAGCTGACTCGGACTATGAGGCAGAATTTGACAGTGATGATGATATAGTTGGTGAAGTAGTATATGATGAAGAGTACCTAAGGAAAAGGAAACAGAGAAGAAAGACAACAAGTAGCTCAGAAGGTGACGAAGAGTATCACTGGGATGAAGAAGAACCTGAGGAGGAAGACGAGGAAGATGATAGCCCTGCAGGTACGAGTGACGAGAGTGATGATGAGCCCCGCAGATACAAACCATTGCCAGGGCGGACCAGGAGGGCGACTAAATTGACTAGGAGGGAAACGAAATCGAGGCAGGTTGATGAGTTCCAGTCAGGCCTTAGGCGCAGTAAAAGGTCAACCAGAAATCGTATAGATTACACGCAATATGAGATGTCTGATGCAGAAAACGAGCCCTCGAAACCTGAGAAACTACCTACTCCATTAGACGAGCATTCTGATGCAAGTGACTACGCAGAGCTATCTACGGATCATCAAGATTCTGATGAAGACATGAATGAAGAGGAGACGACCCCGACGAATCAGCCCCCAGAGGAACAACCTGAGATTGTTGATGAAAAGCAAACAGACCCTCTAGAACAACCAAATATTAGAGATGAAGAAGTTGATGGTATGAGAGAGAGACATTTTCTTGATCTGAATGAGCTCGCTCCCGGTTCTGGGTTCGATGATGGTCCTGCCTCGCCGAGAGACGGAGACACGGATGACTTGTGAAACTTCCCCTTCCAGCAGGATCACTGGTATGTACAATAGATAATATCTACTTTTTGTCCTAGTACACTACTAGAGTGTAGAGAATTCGAGTAAAAATCGCTCACGCAGTATAGTAATGTTATGTTGCTGCGTGATTTTGTGTAGGATTAGTTGATTTTTTTAGTAAGTTTTCATGATTAGGGAAAAGAAGGAAAATTAAAGATGAGATGGAAGATTTTTTGTTACTCTTCTGGTCCTTGCTCATTTGTACCATATTGCTGGGATTAATATTTGTTGTGGAAAAAGATTTGTGTGTTTTGGCCATTTCGAGAGGCGGCTAATTAGGACATTGATAGTCCAGAATTGATGAAATAAAACACGAGATGGAAACACGTAGCAAAGTAGAGTCCAAATTAATTGTAGGAAAGTGCTGAAATGAACATGTGGTCCGACCGTATTTAAAAAAATTCTCTCTCAATTTTACAACTTTATATGGCTGGCAATTCATATTCTCCCCTTCCAATCACTGTCCGTGCAACTCATATGAGAGAGAGAGAGAGAGAGAGAGAGAGAGAGAGTGTATTGCAGGGATTAAGAAACACAGGATTATGTAAGTAGTGCACTCTAAATTCTAAAAACAAAATTGCTAAGAAACAGAAAAAATCTATACAAATCTCAGAGTTGTTCTACTGCCAAAGAGTCTAGTTAAGGTAGCTACAAACGGAATCTTCCCTCGTATATTCTTGCCATTCTCGGATGGTACCTAGAACGACAGTCAGTACAATGAACAAATTTAACAGTTTCATGGGCCACGAACAACTCCAACCATCTCACCGGATTTACAGTATTTCATACTTCCTCTGCAAAAATTGCTGATTCTGCTTACCTGCTGCTGCAAGTGTGCTCACGTCGCTCGTTCCTATGTGTCATCTCATGTTGCAGCACAAGGGCCTTCCTACCTGTCTGAGTTTGTTCCAAAGACAAATCATCTGCCTTGGGGATTGGTAATGCGCTGTTATGTAATCTTCTATGCACCCGAATTGGCAGAACTTCAAGCTGTGAACGTACTGTACTGGTCTCGAGCTATTGACTTTCTCCACCCACATCCCCATGCTAACATCTTCCATTTTAAACAACTGCAGAACAAGGATAACATTAGGTGTCATTGCAAAAGGTAGGATTTTATATATGCATTGGTTTGAGCAGTTCACATAACGTAATGCTAAACCAGACCAACTCCTCTGTTTGGACAAGAATTAAACCAATACGAAATCAATGATGGGCGAAACCAATAGTTTCAGGTTGGTTTGGAATAGATTACTTTGATTTTGGTTTCTCATAATAAAAGTTAAAAAGACCCTCACCCGTAATCTGCGTTTCTCAAAATCGGAAACAATAAAGTTTGCAATGTCAGATGAGATAATGTAGCCAGGTCCATTTGCATACGGTGGGTAGTCTTCCTCTGGCCATTCCTGATTCAAAACAGAAGCAAGGTTCCAATTGCCAAGTGAATTTATGAATTATTAAGATTCAATAACTTTACGTCAAGCGTACAGAAAACTCATTTCAAACACTAAAGCATAAGCTAAAAAAAGAAGCAAGAATATTCAGGAGACTGGACTCAAGAGAGTAATAACCAATGATTCAATATAAGAGTAAAGGTTTGAGTAGTACCTCGTATGAAACTGCCCATTTACCACTGCGTAGGGGCTTATGATAGTAATTTACATTTCCAATATACAAGCTCTTGTTTTCTGGAACTTTCTTTGCTTCGTTAATTATCGCGTCTACTCTCACAAAAGTGTCATCATCACCCTTCATGATATACTTAGCAGATACAGTCCTTACCTGCAATCACACCATATAAAAATTTAATTCAGGCAGGAAATGAGTAGAATTCTCAACTTCAAATTCTTAAGCAAAAACTAACCCCATATTCACAGATGGCAACAGTTTTCAGAACAACAAGGTCATAATTGTCCATATACGGCACTATTACAATGTCCCCGAAATACTCAGCTTCTCGTTTCACTTCCATATTTACTTCCTTTCTTCCATGCTGGTAAAAGTTGCCTGGTAAGTTAGTTCCAACAGCCAATTCTCAAGGCGTATGTATATATTTCTCAAGAAACCAACAAATTTTACTCACCAAAGCCACAAAGAAACGCACGACAACATTTGAAGTTTTAATAAGCTTGTGCTGCATCCAAGACCTCCTCACGGCCATCCGTTCAGCAAAGTGGTTGCCTGCTGAAAGAACGCCAATGAACAGTTCGACGGGCCCATTTGGAAGAGGAGGAGCTTTCCATCTTTCAGAAAATTCTAGATGTCTTTGTGGAGCAAAACTGGGGTGAGTTGTGGGCAATGAAGCAGCAAAGATTGAATGGACATCGATATCCCCATTCAAAGTTAATCCGGTGGCATCCTCGAGGGCAAATCCCTATATATATTGAACTCAGTTTAAGCATTTTCTGAAAAATAATTTAGACTAAGAAACAGCAGTAAGTTTCTCACAGTTCGATAAGGAAACGAGGTGACATGCTTCCCATCTACGTTGACATGGTATCCTTCTAGACCAGCACTAAGAGTGAGCACAAACAATTTGTCTTCCACAAAAGGGAATGGCCAATCGACAGTCACTTTTTTGGTTCTTCCAATCAACCGGTTCAACCACCATGTCGCCTTCGACTCTTCTGACCCATTATCATCATCACGTATCCACTTTTCACATTTCAACAATCCATCAACTACAGAACAACAAATTAACAGCCCCTCATTAAGCAGTATCACAACACGATTACAAACGTACAACAATCAAAGCAAACTAAAACACATATGTGCATAAAAACAAATAATCTAGGCAATGTACCTCCAACTCCAACAAAGCATCAAGTTATGCACAACAAAATAATCATCTCCATTAGAGTAAATTCAAGATTCAAATATGCAAATTCCATCCAAACATCTTAACTAATTTTTCAATCATCATCAAACATATTTCATTCAAATCCAAAACAAGCATCATTAAACCAAATCAATAAATCAAAAACAAGCAATCAAAAGGCAATGCCTTCGACTTCGACTTACCAGTCTCCTCATCAGCGCGAGACTTCCAACCCTCGCACCTCTGAGACGTCCCCCACTGCATTCTATAACAAGTATTGTGCTCGATCACCGGCTTCCCACTCCAATCCCCTTTTAGCCGCGGATTGAAGTGCAGGATCCGAGGCGGATCCTCCCCCTCCACCGTCTTCAGCCCCTGCAACTCCATCATAAACTGAGAAACCATCAAATACTGCCCCTCCTTCAACAGAGAAATCTTGGGGTCCGTCTCCGCGTGCGCCGCCCTCGGCTTGGCCACCACCGTGATATGCGACCCCAATGTCAGCCCACAAGGCAGAATCATCAACCTCCTATTCTTGGAAAACTCATCCCCGCTCACAGACAATGAATGCGGGCACAACTCAGAGCTGCTGCCGCCGCTACTACTACTACTACTCTTATTCAAACCAGTAAATCCCCTATTACTACTGCTGTTCTTACCGATCAGTTCCAGCTCCCGCCATAGCTTCTGCCCGAGCTCAAGCGCGTCGTTCGCGGCCTTCAAAATGGAGCCTTTGGAGCTCGAGTTCGCAATGCCGGCTGTGAAATTCAAGCTCGAAAGCGGGTATTTCGCAAATTGATGGATTTTTCTATCGGCTACTGATTGATAAGGGAAATCGAGGGGGCGAAGAGGGGCTTCCTTCTCCTCCAGATTCTCTTCGCTCTCGAGGAGGAAAGGCTTCGAATTGAAGAACCCATCGTTGCTGCTGCCGAACAATTTCTCCTGCGAGACTGAAGCGGCACCGTTTTTGAAGACGAAGGGGAATTCGCAGCACACGAACAGTATGTAGAAAAGCCCCAACAGAATCAACACGCGAATTGATCTCTTTCTGCTCACTGAAAACAACAGGTCTAAATTCGCCCTTTTCATTTTTTGGAATTTCACAGTGTTTTCGGGAAAGAAAACTCGAATCATGGAGGATTTCTAGCTCAACAGCAGCTTGTGATCGCTGTGGAAACACACTCACAAAAAAAGGAACAAAAAAACATTGGTTTCCTGTGTGTGTTTAGGCAAACGGCAAAAACAACCCAACTTGAGAAGTTAAAGAAGTGGAGAAAGAAACGTTAGGTCAGCAACACATTGCTGCAACCGCGTCACTTTAGAGAGAGAGAGAGAGAGGTGATAGATACACGGGCGTGTATATGTATATCCACAGAGAGTTTTAGAGAGAGAAAAAGAGAGAGAGAGAGAGAGAGAGAGAGGCTTTTCTGGGTCGGTCACTTTTAGTTTATTAGTGAAGGGAATTCCTTTACACTTCATTCAAATTTAAAAAAAGCTGCAAATTTCTTTTCGAATTACTTTATTCAGGGGAATATTTACGATATTAAATTACTAGTAATAGTTGAATAACATTAGCTGTTATTGACATTAAATTAAATCGAACAATAAAATAATACTACTTCTTTCATTAGTACTCATGTTTTTAGACTGAATAATCAATTCATCAATAATTAAAATAGGTTACAGAAAAAAATATTTAACGCTAAGATAATTATAATGTTAATATAATACGTATAAGCCCAAAAATACTTCAACGTGATGTCGCAACACGGCAACTGGCAATGACAGGATTCTGTCCGGCCGAAGTAATGCACAAGCCCTGCTGCACGATGTACAACTTAATTACTTATGTATTTTGTTTTGTTTTTATTTTTCTCAGAAATGACATCATCCCTAAACAAATTAAAATATGAATCGAGATTAATAGTATAAAAATATTTTGAGAAAATTTTGGGGATAGTGACGTCTGTTAGTTGGAAACGAGTATTTTCTGCCGGGATAATGGAAGAGAAGTTTGATGTTGGACTATCTCTAGTAATTATTAATATTAATATTAATATTATTATACATATGCTGTATGTTTCCACAATATTTATACTATATATGGAGTAGCATTTATTATGAAAATAGATACTATAAAATTAAAATTAGAAAATGATAAGTATTCAGTTACTTATTCAATATTCAAATATTAGATTTTGTTTTTAGGAAAATCAATATTTTAAACTTTATCTAGATATAAAAGATAGCGATAAATTCAGAAACACATCAAATAATATCGAAAGTTAATAACTTTATATATATGCCTTGGTATATAATTAGTATGTAATCTATACAATTAGCATATTATATTATAGTATTAATTAATGCATTTACTGTAAATGATGTGAATCTTCTAGTAATTGAGAAGTTCATATTCAAATCCATTATCTAATTAAAAAGAGGCTGCCAAGTTGTTCACATTACGATTATGTGGTGCCATTAGCTTCCACTGTTGTACCTTTACAGAGTGAAAACAACAGATTTGATTTGTCTTTGTCCAAAACCCATCCTCCATATTATATACTAGTTCTAAAATGTAGGCCAATTAATTTATTAAGTCCCTTTCAAGAGAACCGTTGCCAATAAATTTATTTGATTTGATATTTGAACAAATTCTTTAAGTTGAGGCTTTTAATATTTCCTAGCAGCAAGCAAAATGGTGCGTGCATTTTTTTTTTAAGTTAAATTTATTTTTATACTTTGTATGTCAGTCATCTTGAATTTTATAAGTTTTGTTGATGGTCCCGATACGAGTTCTGGTGTATGGGGGGAACAACCCTCTGATAAAAACCACAACTGAGTAAAAGGACTCAGCTGGAATCACAACTGAGTAGGAAAACTCAGCTGTAAGAGTGGTGCTGTGCGGAATGTGGTGGATAAAAAATTAACTCGTATAAAATAACTCACGCTCAGATGCAAGGTCGGTCAATAACCAAATCAGTTGAGAATGTAAAAATGCAGTTTTGAGTGCTGGTTAGTTGGTCAGTTGGATATGCAATGTTTCTATGTTTCCGTATAAAACGATGATCCCACATTTTATTTTTAATAGTATTTACTAATTGGAGAACTTATATAACATGATGAAATATAATTAAATTATTTAATATATTATTTTCTCAATAAAAAATCAAAATTATGGTCAATAGGTTGATTAAGACCCAAAATTATGGGGGTAGACGGCCGATTCAGTAACAACAGTTCAATTTACTTATGGTTTGTAATTTTATGTTGAACTCATAATGTATGAAATTTAGAGTCACCTTTATTGTTATAGATAATTTTTAAAATTATTTTCTTTATTAAATCAATGTGAGACAAAGAGATATTTACTATCAAAATAATTCACATCAATTCTTATACAAAATTGACATACCACAATTTATTAGAGAGTCAAATATATTTTTTTTATCACACATAAATTTTGACAAAAAGAGCTTTGAAAATTATCTATAGAAAACGAAGGTGATGGACCTTTTTTTCATTAATATTTTGCATATAGGAGGGGGGGTTAAAGAAAAATAATTACTCCTAAGTTAATTAAGAACCAATTTAAAGTATAATCTTCGTATACATGATCAATATATATCATGAAAATAAGTATTAATAATATAAATAAAGATAGAAGAAATAGATTAAATTAATTAATAAATAATTAATGGTAGACTACAATCCCCACAAAGCGCCCGGGAGTGTATATTTAACAGTAGTCGTCATTTCTTAATTAACATGAAACTATACAAATTAAATCTTTTATTTCAAATCAGTTTTTAAATCAAATTCCACTTATATATTCATAAATATTTAAAATTAATATATTTTTGTATTATTTAACCACCGATTTAATGTGCCCAACTTATTAGTTGGCAAGTTGGCCCAATAAAAAATCTATAAATACTTATAATCAATATTTATTTTCTCGTTGCTATTTTTATAAAAAAGTTACTTATATTAAACGATAGTCGTTGCATCGATTTATGTATGCGAAAGCATATACTAAATATAGAATAAGCCAACACTCCTAATTTGGCTAAAGTCTACATCCCTAAATCTATAAATTTCAAAATCCTAAAACTCTAACTTTATGAAATTTTACAAAATTCCTAAATCACTCAACTTGGTTAATTTTGTCACACGATCATAAGAGAGCATTCACAACGATGCACACTAAATGATGGGTGCCATTCCATTTTCGGTGGTAGCCGCTGACACAAGAAAAATCACACAATGATGTCATTCTAGAATATTGGCTCTCCCCCTTTAATTTTTGGATTGACAAGTACGGGTATTAATCTCTTCATTTCTTCACTCGATCCCACGCCGCCATCTCATCTCCTTCTCCCTCCGCCTAAGCGCATGAAAATGGCGCATTTCCGCCAGTGGAGTGGCTGCAGCGGTTCCGCCATCCAAAAATATGGGCCCGCAGCGAGTGCCATGAGAAAATGGCGCCGCTGCGGATACTCTAAGAGTAATCAATTTTCTTTAAGCAAATGAATTCTCACATCATAGCTAAATTGTCCAAAAAAGTTGGATCTCAAAAAATAAAAATAAAAGTCTTAAAAATTTCAATATAAAAGAATTTATAAATAAAGTTATGTTTAGTGTAGAAAATGAAAAGCACAAGAATAAACCCAACACATTTTAGGTCAAAAAGTCTTATGATTGGTAGTAAGTACTCCTATTATTTAAATAATTTAAATACTTCACATTAATAATTTAATTTAATATGATAGTTATAATAAAAGATCATAGTCCTTAAAATAATAGTATCGTAGTATGTCAAACTCTGCTAAGCAGGCGTGTAACGGTGTAAGTACTATTTCATGAATTTAAAAGTCGAAAATTATATTCTCCACACTCCATATATTGATTCCAAATAAAATGCATTAATAAAAATCACAAGTAAAACCAATCTAAAAAAAAATCACAAGTACAACAGAATTATTGAGTAATTGATCTGAATAAATGTTTTTTATGAAATTCCAAAGAATGAAATTCAATTATTTTGCTTTCAGCTTTCCAGCTTTCGTACCTGGTGAGCTGTAAGCAGGACAACATCTAGTTAGAATTTAACATTTAGGGACTTTTATTTCATTGTCATCATTTTCAAAACGGTTTAAATTGCACTATGCAAAAAGTATGATATACTAATATTTTTAAAATAATTATATAACGTTTTAAATGTAGCAGTAGCACAATTTCATCATTGCTTGTGTTGGAGTATACTAGTATTATCATATAAATTTAAAATACCATAAATTAAGAACATAAAATTGTTGCAAGTTGCAACACGAATGTCATTTAATCTCCTCATGCATAAGTTATGTTTTTCTTTGCTTGGCTTATAATATTTTTAATCCTTGTTTAAAATAACTTCTCTTATCAAAGCTGAAAGTAACCAGATTAAATTATGATGATCATTTCCTTTTCACTATAAATCATTCCAATTGTGAGAATTATGTACTAAACTTAGTTTGAATCTATACTTAACCAAATAACTCAACCAATTCAAACCTATTTCAAACGCTCTTTCCACCATTAAAACAACACAAAAAAGTGTTCCATGTTACAAATTTATTTATTAATCACTTTTATATTAAAAATAAATAAATATGAATAGAAGAAGCATGTAGTCATGCAAATACACCTTATAATCCCTCACCCCCCCCCCCCCCCCCCCCCCCCCCCATGCTTTTCTTGCCTCTTTTCCAATCTTGTGTATTAAAAGGGCTCTCACATTTATTAAAACTTAAGGCCACATTCATTCATTCCTTTAATACCTTATTATACTAATTCTTCATTAATCTCGTCCCAGATGGTAAAAACTAGTAACAGTGATCATCAAAAGGTTGTTTGGAATGAGGAAGAAGATGAAAATTTGGCCCTCTATCCTTGGAATTCGAAGCAACGGGGAACAGGTAACTGGACCGCGTCCTCAAAGAGATCATCAGGTATGTAGATCGAATTCTAGAGAGAGAAGCGTTAAATTAAAGATTAATCATGTCACAAGATATTTTCTAACAATGGTAGGACAAAGAAGAAGTGGGAAAAGCTCTAGAGAGAGATGGATTAGTCCTAATCAAAAGACTACTGATCCAAAGCTAAAGAGCTTCACCCCTCAAGAAGAGGAGCTTGTCATCCAACTACATGCAGTATTAGGCAGCAGGTTAAATAATTTCCCTGCTCGAAATAAAATAAAATAAAATAAAATAAAATAAAATAAAATAACATCATTGCTCTGCTTGTATGCAGGTGGCCAATAATAGCTCTCCAAATCCCCGAAAAGACTGAGAACGACGTGAAATTCCTATGGAACAGCAAATTGAAGAAGAAACTCTCTGCAATGGGGATAGATCCGGTCACTCACAAGCCATTCTCTCAGATCCTCACAGACTACGGCAACATGGGCGCCTTCCCAAAGGCGAGAACGCGTCTCGCCTCTCTCTCCCGCGACTTGAAGGGCGCATTCGTCTTCAAACACGAGCAGCCTCAAACAGCAGAGGTGAAGGCAGAGCTATACTCACAGCTTGAGGCTATAAACATAGTGACAGAGGCCTCAAAGCAGCAGCAGCATTATATGAATAACGAATGCTTGTCGTCATCTCCACCGGAATCCGGTGCAACGAGCTTCAGCTGGAGTGATTTCTTTGCGGAGGAGACCTTCACTGCACAAGATCAGTATGGAGGGCAATTTGGTCAGTGTGATGATGACATTTCACAAGTGAAGAATAATAAAATTGATGGTGATAATGATGGTGGGGGAAGTGATAATCGTGTGGTGATGGTTGATGCATCGTCATCATCATCTTCTTCAAATACTGCATTTGTGGAGGCCATGATTGGGAAACAAGATGAAATGTGCTCTCAGCTCCCTTGTTTCTATGAGGAACCATTTTATTATTGAAAGAGTTTGTGTTTGTTTTGTACCATCACAAGGCTTTAAAAACACACACACCCACCCACACACAGAGTAATAAAAGTTCACAAGGTTTTTTATTAACTACTAATTTAGTACTTCTATTTGCTTTCTAATGTATTTATTTATGGGGGAAATACCATATTTCGTCACTTTCGTTGACATTTTTCTTTATTTCAACATGTTATGTTTTTAATTTTTGATAAACTAGTATTGTACCCCAGCGATTCATGGGGAGTACTTCATAATTTGTTTTATGGAATATATTATTGGCAAACAATCTTATTGCCATGTTGAAGAGTGTATATGCATGTGCACGTGCAAGGTTATAATAGTAGGATAAATATAAAAGTACATGATTAACAAAAACCAAAAGGATTGTAAAACTATGCTATATGTAAAGACAAACTAATGTGCAATCAATAGTTATTCATGAAAGCAATGCTACAGTTATAATTTATGAAGACATTTAATTATGACTTGTCTTTGCATTGTGAAAATGGAGGCAAAAATTAATCAATAGATATTGTATAATGCATTTTCTTTAGAATTTGGATAGAAAATGGGTGGAAAATAAATGTGCAATCAAAGTAAATAAGCAATTAATTGTATTAATATTTGTAATACCGAAAATTTAAGCAGGAAAATCTTCAAATAAACTTTTTTGTTTTAATATAATAACTAGGAGTAGAGCAATTTTTTAGGACGGTAACTTTTAGCGTTTTACAATTATAGGTCAAAATTTTGCGGGCTTTCAATTTTAGGACAATATCTAAAAAATTGATCATTTTCAGGACAAATTTGAGCCCGATCAGACTAAGTTGCACGTGAGCTTAATTTTCAGTCCGATGTCTACTTGTCCACCAACTAAGCGGCCCATTCATCAATTACATATCTTATCTGACTAATTAAAATCAATAATTCACTTATAAAAATGGCAAGATAACTCTATAACTATAATCCCAAATCGCACCCCGCCCCACCCCAATATGAAGAACTTTAGTCCAAAATCAATTGCAACCATGGTCAAAGCAAGGTGAAACGTGAAAGCAAGGTCCACGTGACCATGATGAGCGTGCAGGAGGAGAAAACAAAAAACTTTGCTGCTGAAAATAATCTATTAAGATACGCCCTCCAATTGTTCGGTGAAATGCACAAAAGAGAAACAAAGAACATGCAAAGAGAAACAACTAATCGGGTTGAAAAATTAAGCTCACGTGAAAATCAGGTGCAACTTGGCCCGATCGAGCTCAAATTTGTCCTGAAAATGATCATTTTTTTAGATATTGTCCTAAAATTGAAAGCCCGCAAAATTTTGGCCTGTAATTGAAAAACGGTAAAAGTTAGAGTCCTAAAAAAACACTGTGCTCTAATAACTAGTGTGTAACCCCGTCGAAATTCGACGGGGTTACTTAACATTATTATATTTAATTTTAAAAACACAATAAAATAATTTGTTTAACATTATAGTACGACCAGGAATTAGTAAGAGAATTGTTAAATTATATACAAATAAAAATAATTCAAGTGAAAAGAGGGGGTGAATTAACTCAATCACCAAGTTCTTTCAAGTGCAAGGAAACCAAAGAAAATCAAAGTAAATAAATGAATAAAATCAAAATAACCAATTTTTAAGTAATTGATTTTGTAATTACCTCACAATCTACCAAAAATTTCACCATAAACCACATTATTTGTTATGTCATACGCCATACCGTCATCGTCACGAGTAGTATATGTTTTTTATCCATCAAACATCGACGAGATTTCTCATATTTTATATAATATTTATATAATAAAATAGATCCTTAAATCGTATATAGAAATAAATACTCGTTAATTAATCACATATGATTCATATCCAATTAAAAAGTTAAGTTTCTTCACATATTAAGCCCGTAAAATAATGTTATGATATTTTATAAATGCTACTATCATAAAGTAGACATTAATAATATATTGTATAAATGTACATTTATTTATATACCCATTACCCGTCGCAACTCGATTAAAAATAATTTTACATTTTTGTTATTGTCTCAAACTCGCATAGTAATACACGTTGAAACCTTGAATATTATATTCTATCTCAATCTTGTCATACCATATATAGTAATGTCCATTAATGATTTTTGAACCTGCTTACATGTACCCAAATTAAAAATTTCACGTCTTAAATCTCCATATTAATACCGGTTATTCACTATAAACTTTGTTGGGAAATTTAGTAAAGTTTTGATTGATTCCAAAACCAATTGACCCCAACCGAGTAGATGTTGCCATATCCTAATTAGTATTTAGGCTAGCTGTTTGAGAAATGTTCAGATTTTATCTTTACAGGACTCCAGCTGAAGACGGCAACATGGCTATACACGGATAGAACTACAGATGGAAACTTGGATGTGGAACATCAGTTGCAGGACTCAATCTGATAAATCGACAACATGAAGTTCAAGGCAGCTGAGGGTTCAACTGTTCCTCTTCAGACAGAATGTCAGATGAAGGTAGCGATCAGATAGAACATCAGCTGAAGACCACTCGGATGAAGATCAAACGTCTCAACCGACTAACCAATGTTGAAAGACAAAGGTTGAAATTTGAATTTCAAATAGGAAGTCACGTGAAGGTTTGACGTTCTGTCATTACCTCATTTGGCCCAATACAAGGTTGTCTCAAAGGAAAACAGAAGTTCACAGTTGCCAAATCGGGAAAATCTGCAGAGATGAGAGACAAGCCATCGCTTTCACAGAACAGAGATCAACGGCTCTTCTAACGACTAGTTGATTCTCACCGCCTATAAATAGAGGCATTCATTCATTCATCAAGACAAGAGACAGAAGAGCGAAAGAACGACGTTATACTGCGCACAAGCTAAACTGCAATTATTCTCTTTCTAAGAACATCACCAGCTGAGAGTTCATAGAGAGTTAGAATCTGTCTTGGTGTTTTCGATCTTAGTTTGAGTTTTCCTTTGTTCAAGCTTAGATCCTAGCTCACTTCTTTGTTAAAGCTAGTAGTTGGAAAACCCATCCTTATACACATCTTCTAAAAAGGTTGTTAGGATCCTGCTCTTCCCGAAATTGAGTAGAAAGGTTGATAAGTACCCGCAAACTTATCTGTACGGTTGCAAAGCCCGCGTAAACTTTGTGGTAGCTGTCCTAAAGAATTTGGACGTGGACTCACAACTCCCCGTGGACATAGGAGTTCTCTCCGAACCACGTAATTCCTTTGTGCTTTTGTATTTTCTGTTCAGTTACTTTCTGCATATCTAACTGTCTAACTAACCAGCAATAAAAACTGCATCTTTACATTTCAACTGATTTGGTTGTTGATCGACCTTGCATTTGAGCGTGAGTTGTTTTATACGAGTTGTTTTTGTATCCACCACATTCCGCACAGCACCACTCTTTCAACTGAGTTTTCTTACTCAGTTGTGATTCCAGCTGAGTCTTCTTACTCAGTTGTGGTATTTTTTCGGGGGTTGTTTTTAAAATTCCTATCTGGTGTATTCTCCCTCCCTCCCCATACACCAGAACTCGTATCGGGACCATCAAGTGGTATCAGAGCAGTGGTTCACAAGACCGCTTTCTCTGTTTCACGAGGTGTGAATCGTGGTGTTTTTCTTCAGTGGTCAACTGAATAGATCTTTTTCACGCTAGTGCATTTCAGCTTGCATTTGTTGTCTGTTTGTTGTGTGCAGATGGATGTTAAAGACAAGATTGTTGTCATGTTCTCGGTTGTGAACTATACATCCTGAAAAACTCGGATGAAGAAGATTCTACTGTCCAAGCATCATCGAATGCAACAAGTGATTACATCCGGACCGATCACCATCATGGAAAAAGTCATTTGCACTCCTACAAATCCCAATGATGGGAATGCAAGTGAGGTGATAGTCGAGAAGAAGCCAGAAGATTTTACTCCTGAGGAAGCAAAAGTGAGCCAGCTGGATATCTGGGCTCAGAGCACTATCATGTCCACAGTTGGACAAGACTATCTTCCATGGATAGAAGAGTGCAACACAACTAAGGAAATGTCGGACATTTTGGCATCTCTTAGTGAAGGGAGTGACGAAACCAAGGAGAACAAGTTCTCCCATGCTTGTCAAGATTTTGACAATTTCTGTTTAAAAGTCGATGAAACCATTGATCAGTTGGAGCTTCGGTTCATGGATATCATCCGAAGGATTCAGTCTATCCGATGAGGAAAATATACTTTGAGAGAGATCAATCTCAAAGTATTACAAGCCCTACCAGCTGAGTGGGACACCTTCACAAACATTCATGAAAGCCGAGCTGATCTTGGAGAGATGGGAACGGACAGACTGTTCTCAATTCTGAAAGGAAACGAGTACAAGGTGAACCGACGAAGATCAACTCAGTCCTCGGTGCAGACGAGTCGACATGAGGATGTTGGTTCCGGAACAAAGACAGTAGCACTTCGAGCCGACTATTCCAAGCCGCAAACATCAAGGGCAATAAGATCTGCGGACACAGCTTCGAAGGAGCCGAGCAGAGAAGAGCTGCAACAGAGTATTGCCGCCATGTCATAGAAGCTGGCTGACATGGATACTCGGTTCGGAAAATACAAGCGGTTCTATAAATCAAACCGAACTCGAGAAAACTCAAAGCCTGTGAACAACGGTTGCTTTGAATGCGGCAAAGAGGGACACTTCAAAGTTGATTGTCCAGATCTTTCGAAGAAAGATAGAGATGCGTTGAGGGCCAAGCAAAATGCAAAGAACAAGGCCATGGTTGCAGAAGAAGCAGCTGATGACATGGACATCTTCACCGACACCGAAGATGAGGACGAGCTGACTTCCACCAACAACGCTATCGGACAGGATCAATGTCTCATGGCATTTGGAACCGACCAGGATGATGCTGAGATACATTCTAGTCCAGATAATTTAAATTCTTCCAATGCTACTAACATGCAGGAAACATTAGATGAAGAGTTGGAACCCTCTTAGGGTGACTTCCTAGAACTCAGTGACAAATTGCATCAGCAATCGGTTGAGTTTAAGAATCTTCAAGAACAGTTTGCCAGACTTGAAGAATCCTTAACCGAAAAGGATGATCTGATCAAAAATCAAATCGAAGAGATTGATGATCTCAAAAGTCAACTGAATGTGACCAACCAAACTAAGGCTCCAACCGATGAGGATTTGAAGGAGCAGATCAAGGAGCAGCATGAGCAGTTGAACAAGCAAGAGGCACAGATCAACCAGCTGATGAAGATGTCAGACGCACAAACCGAGCATATAGCTGTTCTTCTCAAGGATCTACAAACTGAGAAGGACAACCTGATAAAGCTATATCAATCATCCAAAATCATCGTCAATCTCATTAGTTACCGACGACAAATGGATGACATGTCTGGACTCGGCTACGACATGGTCAAGGACACTGGAATTCCACCCGCAACCTTTATCAAGGCTGTGGATGTCACGGTTGCCAAACCAAATACTGTTGAGTCTACAACTCCCCAACTTAATCCAACCTTCACGTCACAGCAAGTACCTACAGCACAACCTGCTAAGGGAACTGCAGCTAAGAAAGGAAAAGGAGTTGTGGTTGGAGAACTGAAGAATCCATCGGTTGGGATAACAACCGAGGAGGAATGCTCCAGGACTCAGAAGAGGAACCAGAGACATCGGAGATACAATCAGAACCGACCTCAGAAGGGATGGAATCAACAGAACCGACAGGGATTCAACCATCAGAATCAACATCGGTTCCATCATCAAAACAACCAGAGGTTCCATCAGAGTCAACCAATATGGAACAGTTCCAACAGATGCGGATATTCATGCCAGAACATGAATCAACAACCGGGCATGAACAGCTGTTGTCGACAACCAGGAAAATGGAATCATACTCGGTCACAAAGATTCCAAAATGGCGTCCGACTTCATCGGCAAAACCAAAAGGGTCAGAAACGTCAACAAAACAGGGGGAACGCCTCTCCTCCTAAAGCCCACAATGGGAGAAATCAATCTCCTCCCAAGAAACAGAACGTCAATAATAACAACAAGCCTAAGGATGACCGATGTGTTGTTATAGTTGATGGAGAAGGAAAGATAATTTGGAATAACAAATCTATCCGAATCTACAGGGAAAAACGACCCACAGTTCTAGGGAGAACTGGTTCTAACCCTCCAGGACCCAACTAAAATTGGGGACCTAAGCATATTTCTCTGTGCAGGAGCAGGAGGAACAGCTGAAGAAGAATAAAGCATCACATACCATGTGGGTGATGGACAGTGGATGCTCAAAACACATGACAAATCTGAGGGATTTGCTTGGGAGTTTTGTGGAGAAGGAAAGACCATCTGTTACTTTTGGTGACAACTCAAAAGGTCACACCAAAGGCTACGGTACCCTTGAAACCAATCACGTGTCTATTTCCAATGTTTCATATGTTGATGGATTGAAGCATAACTTGCTCTCCATCAGCCAATTCTGTGATAATGGTTTCTCTGTCAAGTTTGATGCACAGGGCTGCAGGGTCAAAAATGTCAGAACAAAGCAAGTCATATTGTTGGAAAATCGATCCCCAACCGGGAATGTCTACTATGCAGATTGGAATAGTAGTCCTCCTAAGACCTGTCTTTTATCGAAGAGCAGTTCAAATGTGAGCTGGCTGTGGCACAAAAGGCTCAACCATCTGAATTTCAAGACAATGAATCGCCTTGCGAGACAGGAACATGCAAAGGGTATTCCGAACTGTGTGTTTTCACCAACACATATCTACAGTGCGTGTCAGCTGGGAAAGCTCGCTAGATCCTCCTTTCGGTTGAAAATGATTCCATCAACCGACCGAGTATTGCAGCTGATCCATATGGATCTCTTCGGGCCTGTTACCCCCAAGAGCATGAATGGTAACGAATATACACTTGTTGTTACTGATGATTTCTCTAGGTACACGTGGACCATTTTCATGCGTCACAAGAGTGAAACCCGAGATGAGCTACCCAAGCTGATGGATCGGATATCTAACCAACAAGAGATGAAAATCATTTCTATCCGATCAGACCGTGGAACCGAGTTCCTCAATGAAACTATCATCGAATACTGCGAGAAGCCCGGAATCACTCATCAAACATCGGCTGCTCGTACTCCACAACAGAATGGAGTAACCGAGCGAAGAAACCGAACGCTGAAGGATGCTGCTACATCCATGTTGACAAGCTTAGCTCTGCCAAAGAGATTTTTAGCCAAGGCAATCAACACAGCATGCTACACCCAGAACCGGTCTCTTCTGACCAAGCGGTTGGGAAAGACTCCATATGAACTATGGAGACTCAGGAAGCCTGATATTTCATATTTTCGCGTTTTTAGTTCTAAGTGTTATATTCACAACAATGGGAAGACTCAGTTAAAAACTTTTGACGCCAAGGCTTCGAAGGGCATATTTCTCGGATATACCGCTCGGATCAAGGCTTATAGAGTTTTTAACAACAGTTCTCGTGTTGTGGAGATAACACCTCATGTTAGTTTTGATGAATCTACTTTTGAGTGCATGGATTAGGCTAAAGGACAACAAGTAGATCCACATGTTCCACCAGCTCTCACCAGATCACAAGTTCTAAGGCAGAAGAATCCGGCTGAACCAATTGTATGGGCAACCGAGGATGATGATCCTTGTTCCTCTGAAGATGAATGTGAGGACCCCAACTCATCTCAAGGGGGAACTTCAGCTGATGTTACTCCAACTGCATCAGCATCCGAAACCCAACCTAGCCCGGTTCGAGATATTATCCATATTGAGGATCCAGACTCAACAGCAGATAAATCACCAGTTCTGAAGATCCCAGCATCTCCCACGGCTTAGGTTATCCCATCCTTTGAAATCACGGAACCGCCACTGTTGGAAGAAGAAGGAAGACGCAACAAGAGATGGTATGAAGATCATTCCAAGGACAGCATCATCGGAGATCCAGCCAAAGGTGTGCGTACTAGGAGCAGAGTTGCAAATCCAGATTCAGCCGAGAAAGATTCCAGCACTTACGCCCAATATGCTGAGGAGTTCGAGCAAGCCGGAGATGTTGCCATGATTTCATGTTTCGTAGCTGATGTGCCAGAGCCGAAGCATGTTATGGAAGCTCTCAACTGTGTTCATTGGACAACAGCCATGCAAGAAGAGCTGAATGAATTTCTACGCAACTGTGTATGGGAGTTGGTAGAAAGACCAAATGGTGTTAAAGTCATTGGAATTAAAGTGGATTTTTAAGAACAAGAGAGACGCCATTGGATTCATCGTGAGAAACAAGGCAAGGTTGGTAGCTCAGGGATATTGCCAACAAGAACAAATTGATTTCGAGGATTCCTTCGCGCATGTTGCAAGGTTCGAAGCCATCCGAATATTTCTAGCCTATGCCGCATTTCACAAATTCAAGGTTTATCAGATGGATGTGAAGTGTGCTTTCCTCAACAGTGATATTAAGGAAGATGTTAATGTTGAACAACCTCCCGGTTTTGAGACTGGTGATGGAATAGTTTATAAGTTGAAGAAAGCAATCTATGGATTGAAGCAAGCACCTAGGGCTTGGTATGACACTCTCTGTGGTTTTCTTCTGAACTCGGGGTTCAAACGAGGGTCAGTTGACAAAATACTGTTCACCATAAAAGTTGGAGAAGACATACTTGTTGTGCAAATCTATGTCGACGACATCATATTCGGTTCCAAGTCGGAGGAGCTGTGCGAGAAATTCTCAACTCTCATGAAGGAGAAATTCGAGATGTCGATGATGAGTGAGATGAATTATTTTCTTGGGCTACAAGTGAAGCAGTCACCAAAAGGGATTTTTATTAATCAGTCCAAATATACAAAAGAGCTCATCGCAAAGTTCGGTTTGCAGACAAGTAAAACCACAAGGATCCCGATGAATACTAACTGGAAGATTGAGCCCGGATCTGAGGGAAAACCCGTGGATGCCAGTAAGTATAGAGGGATTATTGGTTCTTTGCTATATCTAACCGCCAGTCGGCCAGATATATCTTACGCGGTTGGAGTGTGTGCTCGGTTCCAAGTTCAGCCGAAGGAAGCACACATGTTGGCAGCAAAGAACATCATTAAGTATCTGAAGGGTACTGTTAATGTTGGGTTGTGGTACCCAACTGACGACAATATCCAACTGTGCGGATACTCAGATGCGGATCTAGCCGGAGATCGGTTGGACAGGAAGTCCACATCTAGACACTGTCAGTTCATGGGAAGCAAGCTAGTTTCATGGTTTTCCAAGAAACAAGCATGTGTTGCCACTTCTACAACCGAGTCAGAGTATATGGCTGCCGGTAGTTGTTACATGCAAGTGTTGTGGCTCAAGCAACAGCTGAGAGATTATGAAGTAGCAACTGGACAGGTTCCCATCCATTGTGATAGCTCAAGTGCCATTGCTATCTCTTTGAATCCTGTTCACCATTCTCGGACGAAGCACATTGACATCCGACATCATTTTATTCGAGATCATATTGAGAAGAAGGATGTATCTGTGGAGAAGATTCCAACTGAGATTCAGAGAGCCCATATCTTCACCAAACCTCTAGCCGAAGCACGATTCAAGATGTTATGTGATCTCCTTGGACTGTTGGATCCATCAGATGAGGAATCAGCCGAGGTGAAGAGATAGATATCCATCTGAGGGGGAAGCTCAGATGAAGGGGGAATCTCAGATGTTGATCGCCATCCGAAGACATCAGACGTCAGCTGAACAGACGAACTCGAGTCAGCTGATGGCATGCCGCAACATTGGAACACAGCTGATTCCGACATCAGCTGGCAGGTATCATTTATGGCTGCAGGTGTTTTAAATGTGAATGTTTGAAATAAATTCAAACATTCCTGAGCATCCAGATAGATTAAAATAGCCATCATAGCGCATTTAATGTAAAGTACGATTGAACATCAATAGCCTTACTTTATAGTGCGACTGGGCTGACACAAAAACAGTTCATCTTCTCACGCGTGCGTGTTGGAACTCGGAATGTGACGTCAGTCAGAGTTAATCAACAGTCGCGAGATCTCAGCCGTTGATGGATTCGTGTCATTCAATCTTGGCCATCTATTTCAAACGACCCACTAACCTATAAAAGACGGAAAATCAGGAAGTGATTTCTTACCTTCTATACTTGTGTTTATCTGAGTAACTGTTCATCTTCGTCTCTGATTTTGTATCACCATTTTCGGCTAAGTTCTTCTTTTCTTCTCTCTATATATAAACTTCACTGGAATACAAAATGGCACCGAAAGCTTCATCGCAAGGAAAGAAGATGGCATCATCAGGACCAGCACTTGTCCCATTGAAGTACGAGGAATCTTATGATATGATGATATCCAGAATCCACTTTGAGCAGATTCTGTCAAAAGAAGCACTGGACTCACCGGTGTTATCCCCTCTCGCCGATCTTCTCAGGGATAATCGTCTTCTTGAGTGGGCAACGCTCTTTGCTACCCACTTACTTAGGCGACAGTTCGGAGAATTTTACATGAACCTGAAATCTCCTGTCGACAGCCGAGTAGGCCTCGTTTCAGAAATCTCCTGTCGACAGCGCGACGTCCCTGCCAGAACTATCCGCCGTGTCACCATCTCCCTACCGGTTTCCGAGATGCTAAGCTCCATCATTCCACCGAATCTGACTGCCACGGAAACCGTCGAGAACATCTTAGATGCAAATGCAGATCTATTTCTTAAGAATGCTCTTATCACCCCAGAAAGATTGAGGAGCAACCTGCAGCGAACAAAGTTGAAACCCGAGCATCGACTTCTGTTCGATGTTATATCCAAGGTTATCTTTGGATACAGCGGAGCTTTGGGAGAATTCAGCCGACCTAAGCTCAAGCAGCAGATAGCTTTGGAGCACAAGCACAACATCAACTGGTTCAAGTACTTCGAACACCAGTTGACGATGGAGAAGCAGAAGATTTCAGAAACTACAAATGATTCCGGGGTAAAATTGTTGAGTGTTAAGGGAACTCTTAATTTTGGAGTCAAAATCTCTGCCCTGATACTTCTCACCACGAAGGATCAGAACATGGTGTGGGAAGACTGTGAGGAGACACCGGTTAAAAGGCAGATGTTGTTCCCAACAGCCAAGAAAGCTCTTGATGTGATTCGAAGTGTCTACACTCCAAAAGACAAAAGAGAAGCTGTGAAATCAGCTGTGGAGAAAGATATAGCTGAGGAGCAGATGGAATCTCAGCCGTCTCCAGTTGTCGGCCACTCTTCAAAATCGACAGCTACACGCCGACTCAGAGATGAGTCAGATAAGGATAAAGAGGAAGAGCCGCTTAAGAAGAAGTTGAAGGTTCGTATCAAACAGTCAGTTGCAAAATCAACTGAGAAGGTACCATCTGAGTCGAGTCACTCAGTTGACGCGGGTGCTTTCGTAATTGTTCCTCGCGTAAGTGGAACAAGGAAGGTGAGGTTTTTCCATCAAGATGGGATACAAGGGCTGGAAACCGATTCGGAAGATGAGCCGAACATGTCCTCGGATGCAGCTTCTTCATCAGAGGAATCCGAAGATGTTCTATCCTCCCCCATGGCAGGAGCTGATGCCATACAATACAGACAGGTTCTCATAACTGATCATCAGTCAGAAATTCCGACCTCCCCACTCGATGCCAACATTACGACCTCTTCTTTGGCCAATGTTGAGGAAACTCTTGAACCTATTCCCTATGAAAATCTCTCTCCTTCCCCCATTGACGAAGAAGCTGATCGTCGAGCTGTCGCGCTGGAACATGAAGGCAAGTTGGTATATTGCTTTCAGAAGCTGATTGGTATGTTCCCCGAGGCGCGCGACATGCCCACCTTTGCCACGCTTGGAACTGAGCTGTTGTATCAATTCAACATCATTTTCAACCATTGGTATGTCAAGGAAGATACCGTCCGGATACACAGCTGGAACCAGCTCAAGGCAGATGAGTCCCGTCTGAGGGAATACTTCAATTATACCAGCCTCGAGGTTGCGTACAACAACAAGATCGCACTGCTGACTCGCCGTCTGGATATCAGCAAGGCAGCAGGAAGAGACACAAGAGAGTTGACAGCAGATCGAGAATTTGTCACCTTCCTTGACAACATGCTGGCCAAGTCTGCAGAATTCATGGATGATATTGACGCAGCTGCAGCAGCAGCAAAGCAGGAGGAAGAAGAACTTCAACAGTACCTGGCCAATCGCCAAATCATGGTTGCTGTTGAACAGCCAGCACCATCTGAACAGCCAGCACCATCTGATCAGCCAGCACCCTCCTCAGTTGAAATATGCGAGCTGATCGCTGAGAGAGTCAATCAGCTGATGAAGGAGATGATAGCCAACATCCAGCTCAACCGCGAAGAACAGCAGAGGATGATAGAAGCTCAGGATGAGAAACATAGGAAGCTGCTGGAAGAACATGATGCGATAAAGATGAAGCTGGATGACTTCTCAACATCTACCAGCAACGACATCAATGACCTGAAGACAACAGTTTTTGGAATCAGATCAGACCTGAACGTGTTCAAGTCCATCTCAGAATCCAATCTTGCAAAATCTCAACAGACCCAAGACAAAGAATGGGATTCTCGATTTGAACAAAAATGGGCTGAGTTCGTCGCTTTTCAAACAGAAGTCACTGAAACCTTCTCTGCGATGAAGAAAGCTGATCAAGAGCGTCGTGATAAGGAACTGGCGAAGAAGGTTGATGTGGAATGTGTTGTAGATGAACTCTTCAACCAGATCCAACATGCTGAACAAAACCTCACTTCTCTGGATGGCTCAGTCGCAAGCCTTATTGTTGATGCCAAAAAAGGGGAAGATGAGACGCAAGCTGAAGAAGTTATGCCAGCAGGAAAGGATCTCAGCTGAAGAAGACCGAGCTAAAGAAGACAGCTCCGAAGAAGTCCGCTCCGAAGAAGCCAACCGACAAGAAACAAGAACAGCTGAAATCTATTGTTGTCGGAGGAGAAGAAATGGCTAAGGACATGGAGCAGGCGAAGAAGTATGGAGTTTCCTACAACTCCATATCCAAGATTGCAGCCGAGATCGATGCTGAACTCGACGGTATTTCAACCGAAGAGTGTATTGCTGCTGCTAAAGCTATGGATGTCCCGGAGAAGGATTACATGAATCTGGAATGGGTGAAGAGATTCGCGGCCAACCAAGCAACAAGAGTTAACAAGTTCGAGGAAGAGCTTGCCAAGGTTACCAATAACTTGGATAGAAATGTTGCCTCCCGAAGCCGACGATGCATTGAGAAACATCAAGTGAAGGCTGAAGCAAAAATGAAGCAGCAAAGACTACCGGGAAAGATCAAGCTCCAGGGATGCTTCAAGCATGTTGATAAATGGATGCCGGAAGAATGGAATGATGATTGGGAATCATTCAAACAAGAATTTGTGAATGATTTCTACTACAGGAAGGTGTTCGCAACTGAGGATTCAAGAAGAGCATTCAAAGAAGCCCTAACCGAGCTTCACTCTGGGGATCCGGGCATGTTCAACCAGTTTAGACGAGCTATGATTGATGCAAAGCTGGACATGAATACCGTCTCTGTCCCTCAGAAGGTTACATATCTTCCTCCATTCATTCCAAATACAAGAAATCCTAACAGGCAGAAGATCGCATCTGAAGCCAGAAAAGTCTGTCAGGAACATGGAGTGGATATCTCGAAGGAATCAGATGCCAAGAGAGAAATTTTTGTCAGGATTTTCGGCAAGTATGGGCTGAAGTATTAGCCGAGATAGAGTTTTTGAGTCACTGATGTAATTGATTTCTATGCATATCTGTGTAAACACATCAGTTGTAATGAAAACTTTCATCATATATCCGATTCATCTTGACGTACAATTTTCCAGTTGTCCAAGCTCTGAATCGCAAAGTTATTTCAATATCATGTTATAACTGTGCTAACCCTTTGATGTTTAACCTTATAGACTGTCTAGAATTTCAGCTGAGATTGTAGATAGGTCAGTGGGGTTTAGATCAGTAGGGTTTTGGCATCATCAAAAAGGGGGAAATTGTTGGGAAATTTAGTAAAGTTTTGATTGATTCCAAAACCAACTGACCCCAACCGAGTAGATGTTGCCATATCCTAATGTTAGTATTTAGGCTAGCTGTTTGAGAAATGTTCAGATTTTATCTTTACAGGACTCCAGCTGAAGACGACAACATGGCTATACTCGGATAGAACTACAGATGGAAACTCGGATGTGGAACATCAGTTGCAGGATTCAATCTGATAAATCGACAACATGAAGTTCAAGGCAGCTGAGGGTTTAACTGTTCCTCTTCAGACAGAATGTCAGATGAAGGTAGCGATCAGATGGAACATCAGCTGAAGACCACTCGGATGAAGATCAAACGTCTCAACCGACTAACCAATGTTGAAAGACAAAGGTTGAAATTTGAATTTCAAATAGGAAGTCACGTGAAGGTTTGACGTTCTGTCATTACCTCATTTGGCCCAACACAAGGTTGTCTCAGAAGGAAAGCAGAAGTTCACAGTTGCCAAATCAGGAAAATCTGCAGAGATGAGAGACAAGCCATCGCTTTCACAGAACAGAGATCAACGGCTCTTCTAACGACTAGTTGATTCTCACCGCCTATAAATAGAGGCATTCATTCATTCATCAAGACAAGAGACAGAAGAGCGAAAGAACGACGTTATATTGCGCACAAGCTAAACTGCAATTATTCTCTTTCTAAGAACATCACCAGCTGAGAGTTCATAGAGAGTTAGAATCTGTCTTGGTGTTTTCGATCTTAGTTTGAGTTTTCCTTTGTTCAAGTTTAGATCCTAGCTCACTTCTTTGTTAAAGCTAGTAGTTGGAAAACCCATCCTTATACACATCCCCTAAAAAGGTTGTTAGGATCCTGCTCTTCCCGAAATTGAGTAGAAAGGTTGATAAGTACCAGCAAACTTATCTGTACGGTTGCAAAGCCCGCGTAAGCTTTGTGGTAGTTGTCCTAAAGAATTTGGACTGAGTTGTGTGGACTCACAACTCCCCGTGGACGTAGGAGTTCTCTCCGAACCACATAATTCCTTTGTGCTTTTGTGTTTTCTGTTCAGTTACTTTCTGCATATCTAACTGTCCAACTAACCAGCACTCAAAACTGCATCTTTACATTTCAACTGATTTGGTTGTTGACCGACCTTGCATTTGAGCGTGAGTTGTTTTATACGAGTTGTTTTTGTATCCACCACATTCCGCACAGCACCACTCTTTCAACTGAGTTTTCTTACTCAGTTGTGATTCCAGCTGAGTCTTCTTACTCAGTTGTGGTATTTTTTCGGGGGTTGTTTTTAAAATTCCTATCTGGTGTATTCCCCCCCCCCCCTCCCTATACACCAGAACTCGTATCGGGACCATCAAACTTGTATGTTAAAGTAAACATTAATATTTAGTATAAATGCTAAAAGAAATATCAATTAATTTTAATTCAAGTACAAACCCAAAAAATTTACAATATACAAAATCAATTTAAAATTTATACTCGAACCTAAATTGTTTAAAAATTTAATTTTATGCAAGCGAGACTCTTTTCAACAAACAGGATCGAGTCACGATGCTCGCCATAAAGCCAGGCTCGAGCCGTTTGATCAAGCATCCGTTGTGGCCGCCTTAAAGCAAAACCAACTGAAGACGATATGTCAAAGTCTGATACACTATCACATATTATAATAGGGTTGGCAATTACGATACCATATATATGGGGTAATGTAATAAAAAATATATGGAAGAGCGCTTTAATTGAATGTTAATAAATATTGCACCCAATTAAATTTATAAAATAGCACCACATTCTTCACATTTGTTCCATCGCATCTCGCTATTAATTTCACTATTTAAAAAAAAATATTTGAAAATAAAATGGTAGTAATATAAAATGAATCTTAATTAATAAATATATTATATTGATAAATACATGTTTATTTATATATTCATTTTATATATACTCGTTTTCTTATAAATATATATCGTTTCATACGCACGTCACACGTCTCAATCCTTAATATACAATTTTACATCATGTTCTCGTCCAAACTCACATGTAATACGCAGTAAAGCTTTGAATATTATTAAGAAAAATAAAATAAAGTAAGTTTCAAGTATAAAGTTGAAAATTATCTACAATTTACGAAACTCATCTCAAGTCCGATTAAGAAGTAATTACATTATTTGTTCCCATCACAACACTAATAGTAATGTTCGCTATCTAATAACTCGAGCCCATTTTTTTTATATACATGCACCTAGTTCTTTATGATTTAAAAAGTAACAGCTTGTTCACGTCTTAAATCTGCATTGTATTCTCGCTATAAACTATTACAAAGTAAATATTGTTAGTACACAGCATAAATGCGAAAAACTTAAAATCAATTTTCATGTATTTACTAAAAATGTATACGATAATATAAGAAATCAGTTTGAAATTATACTCGACGCAAAATATATTTCTCAATTAATTTTATTATTTGTTCGCATTATAAACTACTCATTCATTTCTCAAACTCAAATAACAATAACCAAACTAATATGATCCCCATTTACTTATATTTGAAATAAATTTTGTAACTTGCTATTGTCACAAAAGCATCGTTACTAAACTTATGGTATTAAGAAAATATAACATGAACAAAAGATTTGACAATTAAGTCTAAATTAGAAAACTATAGTACACTTTACGGAAAACTCGTCCGCCTCTAATTAAAAAGTTATTAACTACATGTTCCGACCACAATCTGTGTAGTAAAATTTGCTAATAAATTCGAACCCAATTAAATTTAGAAAATATCTACTCCCTCCGTTCAAGTGAAGAAATCTCATTTGAGAATTGCACGTAGATTAAGAAAAAGAGAGTTAGATGATAAAGAGTGTAATTAGGGTAGTATTTTATTATTGATGTAAAGTAGGTTTAGTGGAAAAACACTGCAGACTAAAGTAAACTACACTATTCACCAAGGTACTAAATGAATAAAATAAAGAAAATGGGTTAGATTAGTGTGTTAATTTTTGCCAAAAAAAGAAAATGGGTTAGATTAGTGTGTTAATTTTTGCCAAAAAAAGAAAATGGGACTTCTTGAACGGGACACCCGAAATAGCAAAATGGGACTTCTTGAACGGGACAGAGGGAGTACATGTTTTTTTTTTTTTGGTGATACGGCAACAATCGGAGTTGGGTGTTTCTTTCTGATGAAGCTATATCGGGGTTCAAGATGGTAGTTTGTGATTAAGAGATCTGCCAATAATAAAATTGAACCAATAGCACGTATTATATCATAGTATTGTGTTTAAAGAATCATAATGAGTGGATGTAACCTATTAACCGTCAGTGAAAAAATCAATAAGGAAATTTGAGTGAGTAGAAGGAAGAGAGATACAATATAATAAAACTTAAGAATATTGGCGTGACACAATCAATCCAATATAAAATACTATATCACAATACCTAATGCCCAATCATAATCATTATTAACTCCAATTGGGACAAAATTCGATTACATTATGAAATTTAAGATCTTAATTAAGACCAAATCCATCAACTTTTCTATTAATATTTACAAATATGAGGAGCAATATTTGCTTCTAAGAAATAAAATTATAAATTCATACAGGTTAACTACAAATAATCTCTATGTCTCGTTCTTACAAAGCTCCCAATACATGTTTTAGTATAATAGGAAGTTTGCTATCTCTCCATCCTCATGTCCATGGATTGAGTTTTCTTCTTTCAAATGTGTAAAATCTTCATCTATCTTCGAGCCTATCTGGAATTTGATGAATGGACCTACTCTAAAATGCAACAAAACTATTGCACCAATGAGGCGTGCGCAATAACTTTTTTCTTATCAATCGTGCTTCATTTAATTAGAAAAGCAGGAGCACAAAGAATGTGTGTAGTGTGAATTAAAATGGTTGCAAAATTCTTAAATTTATAGGTAGAAAATAGTATGACAAATGGAAGTATGTTATTGAAATTATTTTTTTGCCATTAATTATGCCTTTGTAACGGTCAATATTAATTAATTAATTGGTATATATTAATGGGTGAAAATATTATTTAAAGGAAAAAGTTTAACTGTCAAAAAAAATTTCTTTCATACCTACTTCAAAATTGAGAATTAGATAAATTCAAATAAAATTTAGAAAATTCCACCTAGAATAGAGAACTATTGTGGCAGCTCCTATCAACATTGCTATAATGAATTAGATATAGATCAGTACAAAACATTTCAATTTTTCTTCAATAAATTGAAAATCTGCCATCGATAATCCACGTGACATGTTGAATATGATTTGGAAATAAACATGAAATATTGACGTTACATGGAATGCCATATGATGTATTTCCACATTAGATATTGTCAATTTCATTATTCGAAGCCTTGATTGTTTCATGCAATTCAATTCAATTATTTAATTGTCGGGGGTCGGATAATGAGATTGACAATATGATTTTATACAACCCTGAAAATGGACTTTAGAAATTATCAAAGAGTAGTGATAATCGGTCACCTAGTGGCCAACCACCACCGATTTTTTTTGCCTAAATCGGTTTAGCGTATTTGTTTATTTTGTCCGGTTTTTATTTTATTTTATTGGGAAGACAATTCTAACCTTGATTAATTAAGGTAAATGTTGACTAAATATTTTTTGAATCTAACGAAAAATTTGCCCTATTAATTAAGGATAATTTATGATTTAATTGATTTTATCTATTCCATAATATATTATTCTTCTCTCTCTCTAATTTGTTCCTAAAATAATGGGATTATAGATTAGAATTCAAGATTGGTGCATTATCATACGTCTGACAAGGAGAACGATTTAGGTTTAGACTTCAATGATGTATTATGTAAAACAACTAAATTGTCACATAACAATAAAAAAAAGAAAAGAATAGAAACATGCCACACATCGAAGTGTACATAAATAGGGCAAAACCATGCATAATTTATAGCAAGAAAATTCGAAGATCAACCAAAATCAATTAAGTTAGCTTCAAAATGCAGCATAATTCTAATTTCTGATTACAACTTTTCTGATTTAACTGAAAGGACTGCTGCATAAAACAAGAAATCAATCTGTTAATCTCATCTTCATAAGTGTTGAAGGAGCAGGCCACTTTTCACTCGGGTTTCTAACTTCTTCTTGAATTTAAGTTACACAATAAGAGTAGTGGTAGAATAAATCGTAGGGTTCAAAAAAAGAATAAATAAATTATTTTTTTCTCTCTCTCTAATTTGTTCCTAAATTAATGGGGTGATATATCTCTTCCAATCTCCTAATTTTCGATGACTTCATCAACTAAAACTACCGAAAAAAATTAATTTTAAATCTGGATAATAATAAATCCATTAAATTCAAATCTCTAATTATAGATAACAATCAATTAAAAATTTTCATTCAAAAATAAATGAAAATCAAATCTCTATATATGGATAACAATCAATAAAAAACATACCCAAATTACATGCAAAATAAAATCTAAGAAAAGGGATAAAAATCAATTAATAAAACTACCAAAAATAATATCTATAATTGTAGGAGATAATGATCTAATATAGGAAAACGAATTTGCATAATTTTAGGAAACTATATAACTACCGTAATTAACATAATAAATCAGTGAAGGTAATATGAACAAAGGAGTGGACCGGTTTAATGAGATATAATTCATTTTTTTTAGATTAAGATACGATTTACTTAATTAACCCTGGTGACCTGGCCACCAAGTGGTCAAAAATCTTTATTGATTATCAAACAATTTTGAATGTCGATGTCATATTGACATCTAAATCTAAACTTTTTTTTTAGTAATAAATCTAAGCTTCAATCTCGCTTATATAATTAGGTGTGTGTCTAAATTGTCAAACTAATAAATAAAATTGGATCTCTTACAAAAGTTTCAAATATTGGGGTCTAAATTTATTACAAATCATCTAAGGTTGGACATTAAACTACAAGAAACTCTCTTTTTTTCCTTTTTAGTTTGTGTTCCAATTATATCCCTTATCGCGCATACGTATACAAGAGATTGCATAGTAGAGGATACTTTAGTCAAATCAATACTTCCTCTGTCCCTACTTAATATGATGCAGGGGTCATGTACATATTTTAAGAAAAAATAGATAAAATATTTTGTATTGATACACCCTCCGTCTACGAAATAATTGTCATTTTTACTACTCCACTCATATTTATTGTGGGACCCTTACTCCACTCATAATAATACTTACTATCATTCACTACTAGTACTATTTTCTTAAAACTCGTGTCGTCCACGATGTGACAACTATTTCGTGGAAGGATGGAGTATTTTAAGTGGAGGAACGGATCATTTATAATGTGTTGTTAATTTGTTAGTGGATGAAGAAACTTTATACGAGTAAATATATTAAATTTTTAAGGGTAAAAAAGTAAAAGACATGTTCTAAAAAAAGTTGAGACACGTAAAAGAGGGATTTATTTCCTCCGTCCCGCCCATTTTGTCCCTTTAGTTGTTGGACACGGAGATTAAGAATAAAGGTAAAAAGATAGGAAGTGAGTATGTTCAATACTTTTAAATGATTTTGAAAGATAAATTCTTTCCTTATTTTGATACTCCTATGTGATAAATTGAGTGAGATATTCATTTAAGAAAAGCGAGATAAAATGAGTTGGATGGAGTAGTATAAATAGTACTCCCTCCGTTCACAAATCATATTTTTTTGTCCATAAATCAAATCTCTACTTACCTTTTTATATAATCATATCTTATTACTTTTCTTTTATTTACTATCCTTTGTTATTGATGGTTCCACCTCACAACAACTTTGTTTCTACTTTTTGATTATCATAACAACTTTATTCTTATTTTTTGATCGATATCACTACTTTTTATTAATATCACCTTTTTTTATCATTATTCTATTACTCTTATATTTTACCTTTTGTTCCACTCAAAATAATTTTATCAATTTTTCTATTTTCGGTGCCGGAATTTTTTACATTTGCTCCACTTAAAATAATTTTATCAGTTTTTTTATTTTTTGGTGGGGGAATTTAAATGGGGATTTGATTGATGGAGCGACTGGTATAAAGAAAATAAAGATCCAAAGCTATAAATGTGTAGAAAGAGAGAGAGGGAGAGAAGGAAGGATTAGGGGGAGAGGGAGACGGAGAGAAATGGTGGCGTTATCACTGTACAAAGGCAACCTCCACAAAGTGCCGGACGTGCCCCATCGATGGCCGCGCCCCACCCCTAAGATTTCACTCAAAGACTTCAAAATCCTCCTCCGCCGCCGCGCTAAAGCCCTTTCCCGCATCCGGACCTCCGCCTCCGATGTGGCAACGACTTCGAACCCTAATCCTGCCCCTGCGCCAAATTCCAACCCCAGTTGTGGCAATTTTGATCCGAGTGCCGCGCGTAATGCGGCGAGTGAAGTTGGTGGTGGTAATCACGTCGATAATCTCTGCTCGGATTCTGGATTAATGGTAAAGGGGGGTATGAAGAAGGGAGATGGGGAGAAGGAGGAGTCCAGGGAGGACGGAAAGGCGGCGGATGAGATTTCGGTGGAGGGAGAAAGGTGTTTGAGGAAATTGGTGGAGAAGGATGACGTTTTGGCGGTGGAGGCAGAGAAGAAGGATGTGGAGACTGTCGGGAATGATATTGTGGCAGAGGTTCCGGTGATTAAGGCGGTCGAGGTATCCTATTTCAAGGATTTATGCTATGTGTATATTTCTGACTTATTGTCTAATTCTGGCTTTCTTTGCGGGTGTGCTGATGTTTAAAGGTTGCATTCATGGTTTTTATGTATATAGCTTCCCCTATAAGCTGAATAACTAAGGGACAGGGTTCCCTATTTGGATATTGGTCATCAATGTGAGAAAAGGAGAAGAAGAATTATCTATGATTTCAAACTTTCAATTCATGGTCCTTTTTCCATTGTGTTTGTGTTTGTATGGTTTTATGAATTTTAATTATGAGTAAAATTAACTATAGCTGTAAGGTGATGCATTAACCATGAAGGCTGGCAGAATATGTGTAATTTGTACAGCACTATATTCACTTTGCCTTTCTTCTTCATTTGGCAAAGAATTCCAACTTTAATAGATTGATGGATAGCTTTTAGTGCATATACCCTTGAGCTCACTGTGAAGCTTGTAGTTGTATATGCGATTTTCCAATTTCTTGCATAGTCTGTGTACTGTGTATTACCTCAAATGTCATAGTAATCTATGAATCGTAGGTCTCGTCTCGTTCTAAGGATTGTCAAAAGGCAGCGCTTCTGCACCTTGTGCATGCTTTGCTGCCTAATTGAAATAAAAACTGGGTTTTAGGAGAGATAGTGACTGAGTTTCTTCATGAGCTTGTCACTCTGCTCGTAGATCCTATTCACTAATCACAACTTGATTTTGAAAAATCTCTTCTAAAATGGACTTTACCATCACGTTTCTTCTCCTTGGGTCAAAACGAAAATTGTTTCCAAAATGGTGCACCTTGTGACCCTGCTTCGGTCAGGAACAAAACAACACAAATACCTTTGAGTATTATGCTCTTGACAATCATGCTTGCTCATATATTCTTTTCTCTTACTGATGCCTCATTTGTAATACATCTGACCTGTGATTTTGCTTCTTCTCATTTGGTATCCCTTGAAAGCATCACTTATTTGGCTTAAACATTAGAAGACAGGTTGTTTGTTGTAGACATGTTGAGACTTGAGATGTTTGTGATGTGATACAGCATTATCTTATAAGCTTTACTGTACTGACGAAGCCATTCTGGACTGTGAAATACCTTGTGCCTGCTTTTTACTTGCTTCTTGTCAGTCGGCATACTGTGTTAAATTTTAGTAAGCTAGCTGACGTGAGATGCAGCATAACTGCTATTAGATAAATAGATCCTTGCAATTAGATGAACCCTAACATCGATCTTATTTATCTTTGCCTCTGAACTCTTCTAAGATGAATATAAATAAAATACTGTCTTATTTCTTTTCTTATGTGGCATATCTTATTTTTACATTACAGAATATCAACATGGAAAATGCTACAAGTGATGTGGAGAAAAGAAGAAAGGAGGTTAAGGATAAGTTGGAAATTTTGAATGAAAAAAAACATAGTCTAGTACAAGTACTTAAACAGGTAATATATCTCTTTTGAAAATTGGATTAACGTTGAATTTGAAGGAAGGTTTACTTATGTGGTGTATTTTCTGTTGACAGATTCTGAGTGCAGAAGAGCACTTGAAGAGACAGAATAGTGTGCAAGGAATGCCAAACCGCCCTCCTCTTCCTCTACAAGTGGATACCACAACTGATTCAGGGTCAATGATTAGGATCAATACCCCTAGAATGGGAAAAGACGGAAATCCTTGTGGTGATATGGAGGGAGGAGAAGCTGATGATGTTTCAAACCATAATACACAATCTCGTCATTTCGCCCGTACAAGCAGTTGTTCACCATCTTCTGACTCCCAACAGCGGAAGCCAGTCTCAATCACGGTAAATATTCGAATCATTTCATAGATTTTTCTTTTGCTTTTCACTCCTCAAGGTTTGCCAATCTAGAAAGAGCTGTCTAATTCCAACTCGACTGTGGCTCTTAATTTGTCAAAAATATTTATGACTGGATATATGGCCCGTACTTTCCCAAAAGTTACGACTCCGAAGCTTTGGGCATGAAATGCTATAATTTGCTTTAATGGTGGCAGGTACCCCACTCTTATAGAACTACACTAGGAGTTGCAGGTAGTCCTTCACGGTTCGCACCTGCTGCGCAAGGAGCTCCATCAGTTTCTGTCTCAGGAGCAAGTTATATCGCCTCCTCTCCTTCTCCTGCAGCATCTGGCGGCAGTTCAGTTTTTAGAGATGGCAGGCTCCCTAGTCCTTGGAACTAAAAGCGTGCTGCCCACATATTCCTTATCACTTCTAAGTCGGCTGGTATTATCTTAAAACTCTTACTATAACACATTTTAAAAAGAAAGCAGAAAACTACAATACGAAGCATCATCGTTTCTTAACATAATTTGCCTGTACAATTAGGAGAATTGGAATTAATTTAGCATTATGAGCAATCAACCCAATCTTCGAAAACTATATTCTGTGGACCAATCTATTCTATGCTGTACATCAACTAAATTCGCCTCATTGTATGTATCCCTTTTGCTTATATCATGTTGTGATCTATGACATTGAGATTCCTAGAGTAGCTAGTTTTGTTCTTGGATCAATTGTAGGAATGTATAATCCTTAGTAGTTGCTCTTGATATCGCTTTGAAAAGAATATCTTCGGGTCTTTTTCTCTTCTCTCTCTATTTTTTTGGTTTTCTTGGAGAACAGAAAAGAACATCTTTATGCTGTTGGATGTTGATGTTCCTGAAGAGAGGTTTAGGAAATATTTGAGTTGATTACATTCTTTTGGATGTGATGTCATTGTAAATCATGTTTTATTTAGATCAAATTCTTGGAAAATTAACATGTTTTTATAATTTATTATATTATATTTTGGGACAAATCTTAGGATGTGGTAGGCCCTTATAAGTAGGGATAGCAACGGGTCGGATTTTCGTGGGTACCCGCACTTCTCAAATCCTAATGGGCCGGGTTTGGGAAATATTAAATGGTTTTGGGACGGGTTTTGGTCGAAACATACAAACCCGTCATGGGACGGGTTTGGGCAATTACCTCCGGGTACCCGTTACCCAAACCCATTTATATATATAAGATAAAAGATATTATCGTATATATAATTTAGTATATAATTATAAATATTAGTATAAACATCAGTAGATTTAGGGTTTTTATTTGATTTTCTTAACCCACACACACATTCCGTAAGAGTCAAGTCTTTAATATTTTTCCTCTACTTTTGTAAATCTACTTCTGAAATATGACGACACAACGACAACATCAATAATTCATACTTCTAGTTATGTTTTAAGATTTTGTAAGTTCGTAGTACTTTGTTTTGAGATTAATTTTAGTGAAATTTTCTGCTGATGTTTATATTTTAATCATATTTATAATATTTTGTTATTTGATGTTTACTTTTTAGTATTCGGGTTTTTAGCGGGTAAAAACGGGTATTACCCAACAGGTTCGGATCGGGTATGGGTTTTAAAATTATTTTTTAATTGGGTTTGAGACGGGTTTGGGTGTTGAAACTTTTCGGGTTTGGATTTAGGAACTGCTTAATGGGTGGGTACCCGACTCATTGACATCCCTACTTGTAAGCCTAGTATGTAATTGTAATCCCAAATCATCATACTGTAGGCACACAGTCATTTAATTTTGCAAAAATTATGCAATTCCACACTTCAGCTCATTAATGATAGTAAATTCCAGTGTGTGTGTGTGTTTCTGTCAAGTCTCTTACATCTCATTTGTTTAATGCCATGACATGTTCTCCTCCTTATGTCTTTTTTTGTCTTAATAAAAAAAAATATGTTTTCAGAATGATTCTGTTTGATTATGTTTCCTGCACCACCATAATTATCATTTGATGCCATCCTTTTTAGTAGTGCAGAAAATAATGAAGGAAATATTGAATTTCATTCATTTTTTTGGTAATTAACAAATAAGCTGTATATTGTAATTTTGATTAAAAAAAATAAAAATTCAAATTTAGTGTTCCACACTTCCACTATTGTAACAAAATTTCTTAATGAACCTATTACCTATGTTTTACTAAGTTACCCGTTTATTGTCTTTCGCTCTCTGGTTCTTTTTTTCTTTTCCCCCCCATGACTGACATTAGTAAATATTGATTCAGTTGTAAAATGTTGTATTCATCAATAAATAGCAGTCTGCTAAGGAAATGGAAATGGACCATAATAATCCATACAAAATAAATTAATTGTGGGACCATGATAAGAGAACAATAATGGAGACAGAAAGTCCATGATGGGCAGTTCCGTGTTCCTGTGAATAAATCAAAGCGTGGTCCATTATACATGAAATTATCGATTATGGAGCTTTTGCCAACAATTAATCTATGCAGCCGGCTTCCCATAATTTGGTTTAAATAGGAAAATAATTAATTTATTTATAATTTTAACTTTTAAATGACTTCTAATAATTTAAATTTTTTATTTATACAAATTTATATTGATAGTATTTGAATTTGGAGTCAACAATAATATCGATATAGATAATAGAATAAATACAAAACTTTTTGTCGAAAGAATGAAAGACATATTTATATTAGTGATGACAAAATTTAAGTCAAGAATATGATAATAACATAATTATATGTTTGTACATATTAATATAAATAAAAAATTTAACTAATTCAGTCTATTTCACCGAATTGATCAAATTATGACTAGTCACATTATGGTTAAATAGCTCACTCTTTTGCCAAACTATGCATGCAATTGTTTTTGTTGCTATGATTCATAATTTATTTGACAAAATTAGTATACCACTTACTTGATTGTTGAACTTTATTGGTACGGACTTTCTCCTAGTTTTTTATTTGCTCCATTATCTCGTAAATATATTTCATAGATTGAATATTTGATGCATTTGAAGAATAAACTAATAATTACTCATCTCTAAACTCAAAGACTTGAGAGCGAAAACATTTCTCGATATACATATGATCGTATAAAAAATTAAATGGTGTTAACCTAGAAGGTATCACACGCTCCTTCCCAAATAAAATAAAATAAAATAAAAAGATATCATCTTCGCCATCTATATAGACTATATTATTATTACTAACTGGTGTATAACCTGTCGAAAATCGACGGGGAATCACATTATTTTGTAATTTACAAATATATAACTGTAAAAGTAATACAATATTTATTATCTATATGAAATTAATATTATTTCAAAAATTCATTAAAAGAAGTCTTACAAAGTACCGGGCACAATTTTAAATATAACACTAATTTCAAGGAATTACTATTTTGTGTTCCTTTTAGCATAAATTTTGATATCGTTGCTTCTCCTCTCGCAATAAATTTAACTATAATAACTCTAATATCATCAGCACTCACTTCTAAAAAGTTAAGTAGAAGCATTATCTGCATTAAATACATTATTTGTAATATTATTTCAACAATTTAATATAAGTAAAAAACGTCTTACAAAAGTAATGAAATTAAAATAAAATACACAATAAGATAGTTTCTTTGATTTTATTATACTTTCTTTAACAAATATTTTTATTTTTTATCATATTATTTTGCAATATAAAAAGCATGAATATTAAAAAAATTATTTTAGAGTGATAATATTTTGATACTTGATCAAGAAAGTATTTATTTTATTCCATTTTCTTTAGCGGTAAGACTACTCGAGCTATTTTTTTAACAAAAAACATTACTTTAAAACATGAAAAATCATTTTTGAGGTTTACCTTACAATATGTATCAGTGATTTCATCTTATTAAATGTTTATTATTGTGTAAGTCTGATCATCTCGTTCTAAATTAAACTTTTGAGATCTCTTTGGATAGTGTACTCATGAGATTGCAACATATTATTAAACATGTTTAGTTTGATCACCTCGTCCCTATTAATTATTGTAATACTTATGAAAATATTATTTATTTGACCAAATCAATTTTTACAAGAAACTGTTTCTCCTTTTATATAAGTTATTGGATTAGTGAAGAATACTAAAAATTTAATGTGGAATATTACCAACTTAATAATTGGCTAAATTAATTTTTACAATAGGAATAGAATTATTTTATTTGCCCAACTAAATTGTTTGGCCAAATTAAATTGATCGTGCAAAACAATTGCAGGATGGGAAAATAAATATTGATCTTAATAAGTTATAAAGGTTCTTCAAGATTGAAGTCTTATAGAAAATCAATGCGGATATAAATTTCTATATTAGATTGATATATATGAATAAAAAATGTGTAAAAATAAGAATTTGTTTATAACATATTGGATCTTATATACATCATTTTCATCAAATGTGCAATTATTCTAATAAAGTTTTAATCATATATAGATATATAAATATACGGATTAAAGAAGAATTTGGTTAGTTTGGTGGTTGTGCTTGTTTTATATCCAAAATCACCAAATTTGAGTGTGTTCAAAATCCAAAGTAAAATTTTTCTAGACATGTATGTCCTACACCCTACTAAAAAATAGGCTTTACCCGCTCAAAACACGTAAAATTTCAAACACTGTAAAATGAAATTTCTTGTCTAAAAAATATTATCTTCTATTTTGTATTTAAAAGAAACTAGCGTATAACCCGTCGAAAATCGACGGAAAATTATAAAAATTAATAAAATTATTAAATAGTAATAATATGTGATAGATTAAAAAAAATATTATTTGTTAATTATTTTAGTATTAAATAATTCGATTATGCAATCTACTAAACTCGCTTAGAATTTATATCCCTTGAACACATCTCAAATTATTAAAATGTAATTTTACCACATGTTTACGTCTCAAACCCATATAGTTATGTTTGTTAAAAACTATAACTAATATATTCTCATTACTTTCAATAATTGTTAAAGCTCAAAATCGATGTGGGCAAAAATATATTTCTCTCCAAAGGAAAGCGACTCTTAAGCTGAATTTTTTAGCTTTTTATGAAGAAAAAGAGATAAGGGAAGGAGCGGGTAGTGAGAGAGAGAGAAGAGACATATAGATAGCGAATAATACTATAGATTGTAAGATTGTCTATAAGATGAAAATGACCCTAAATACTCCACATTATGAATTCAACACAAGATTAAGAAAAAAAATAAGTTAAACCACCGCTTCACAATCATCCCGTCTACCCCGACGGTTCTGACCTGGAACCAGCCTATTGACTACAATACTGATTTTAAATTATATAAATAATCATCTTCCAAATATATTCACATAAAAAATAATGATGACATTTGTTTTCTTTTTACCTGAAATTAATATTTAATTATATACATAACTATATTCCAAAAATATTCACACAATATTTAATAAATAAAAATTTAATTATAAATTGTAGCATTATATAAATAATCATCTTCCAAATATATTCATAGAAAAAATAAATGATGACATTCGTTTTGTTTTTACTAGCTTTGAGAATAACTTTTTTAACTCAGAATAGAACTTCAAGAAATATTTCACTGTGTACTTGGTAGTTTTTCCTTTTTATAAAACTTTATGTGGAATGATTGTAATTTATAAAATTATTTAGTCAATGATATAAGATAAAAGTTTACCATAAATATTCTTAATTTTATGAGTTTAAAATTATATAATATATTAAAAGTTGTCCCGTAAGTACTTAATTGGTCCATCTACGAGCACGATTATTGGTCGGAATTGACTCGTTGATAAATCGTTAGTTATTTTTCTGCCAATTTTCCTACATATTCTACGTTTTCCAACGAAGACGATTAATCAAACAATTTGAGATGATGTGTTTAGGATTATTTAAACTTGTTTGAAATTTATATACTCGTACTTGTTTAAAATCCGATTAAAAAATTAGTCATTTGTGTTTCTTTCTGAAAAAAAATCCGTATATTAGTCTACCGCCACAGTTCTGTATCGGAACTGACCCGTTGACCACGATTCTGATTTAAAAGTGCGTAATTTATAAAATTTATTTAGAATTTACATAAATCAAAAAAATTAATAAAAATAATGATTGTACTATTCGTTATCGTCCTTAATCGTATAGTAATATTCGTTAATTAAAATTATAAATTATGCAAAGCTGGAAACTCAACTACAAATAACGTAAAAATTATTTCATGGATGACGATTATAGATTTTAAAAAAGATATGGGAAAAAAGCATAAAATGAAAAAATTTCTCGAGTATCGGTTGGGAATTGGCTCGTCTACCGCCACAGTTCCGGGTCAGAATTGACCCGTTGACCACGATTTTAATTTATGAATGCATAATTTATGACGATTCTATATTTTAGAAAATACATGAAAAAATGAATAAAATTTTAAAATTAATAAGAATAAAGAATGAAAATGTGTCACGTGGGATCCCGAGTTGAGGTACCCGTCAGTTGAGAATTGGCCCGTCTACCTAATTAATTGAGAAATTAGAAATTACTTAAAAAATATTAGACTATTTCCAAATTTAATTCGGTCAACCAATAAATTATCCAAACTATTTTGGAATCATTTATTCTGTCAACTAATAAATTGGTTCCCTAATAAAAATAATTATCTATTCAGCCAATTAATAAATTGACTAAATTAAATTAAATTAAATTATAAAAATATAGTAGTTATTTTTTCGGCCGATTAATAAATAAATTGGCCAAATAAAACCCCTCCAAAAAATAATTCTCTATTCGGCCAATTAATAAATTGACCAAATTAAATCAAATTAAACTATAAAATACAATTATTTATTCGGCCGATTAATAAAGAAATTGGCCAAATAAAACTGGTGGAGCAAAAGATGAGAATATACACATTGATTCTAGGTATTTATAGGCTTTTCAATAGGTGAAGTTTCATTGAGAAACCGATGTGGGATACAAGATTTTAGTATAGATATTTAAAATCTATTATTTTACATTTAAAATTTCAAAAATCTGAGAATTTGGATAAATATGAATGGAGGAATATAAGGGGTGCCACGTAAGATTTTTTCAAAGTAAGAATCGTTTTCCTTTTAGTAATACAATGATATTATGTTAAAAACTTTTTGTCTTAAATTATTTTGAAACTAATAACATTTTAGTCATACTGGAGTCAAGCGACACTGGTGGAGGAGTGCCAACGTGCTCGTCTCAAGGCTAATAGAGCGGTTCATAAAGTAGCTAATTTTACTATTGATGTACCATAGCAATTCGAAGTCGAGTTTTCCATGGTAGCTTCTTGATGTTGTAAATTCAGACTAAGCAAATTGAAGGTTGAAATAAATATAAAAATCGAGTGTATCAGTATATATATTTTGATAAAAAGCTCTTACTCTCTCTGTCCCATTTAACTTGTCTTACTTTCTATTTTGAGTGTCCCATTCTACTTGTCTCACTTTTCATTTAAGAAAATAATTAAGAAATCACTTTATTCACTTTATATCACTTCAAAACCACTTTATATCACTTTATCAATTAAAAAATATTTTATATCACTTTATTAACTACACTATCCACACTCTTTATATCTAATCTTTTTTTTTTCTTAATCTCTGTGCTCGTCTCAAATGAGACAAGTTAAGTGGGACGGAGGGAGTACATTTTAACCACCCTAAATAAATTGTCAAAAATAACCCGTGTGGTGACTCTCACTCATGACATCGCCTTTAATTAATTATTAATGTCGCTTAACTACCTATTAGATTAATAAAAACATATTTATTCTCTCATATCGAGATTCGATGGGAATCACTTTATGTTGTCATATACAAATAAAAACTTAAAAATAATTATTTTAAAGCTATATTTCCATAAATCATTAAAATAAGTACATGAATATCATCTCGTTACAAATAAGTGTTACGTGAAGGATCATTTTGTGTATTCAATACTTTATTTCAAATGATATAGTTTGAAAAATCATTGCAACATATCATCTTGTTGGTCAATAAGTGTAACATAAATCATTCTAATGCAAATAAGTGTTGCATGAAAGATAATCTCGAGTAGAATTTTATTTATAAATATATTTAAAAAATAATAACTCAATTCTTTATTTTAGTATGATATAATTTGACAAATGATTGAAAATAAGTGTTACATGAATAAATCATCTCGTGTAGAATTTTTTGACGTAAAATCACCTTCCGTTATAATTTTGATATTTTTTTGATATAAATTTAAAATATATATTTTTAAAATAATTCTACACTTTATTTTACAGTGCTATAATTTAAAAAATCATTTCAAATAAGTGTACATGAAGGATCATCTCATGTAAATTTATTGATGGGGAATCACTTTACGTTATAGTTTATAAAATAATTTTTAAAAAATAATTCCATACGTTATTTCAAAGTGATATAATTTGACAAAATATTGTAAATGATATCTCGTTGGAGAATAAGTGTAACATCCACCATCTTATTTTTCAACGAAAGTGATGTCTCCATAGTTGATATCTCCCTCTATTTTGTTTAAATAGTTAAAATAAAAAATATATAAATATTTTTATTTACCCTAACTTAATAGTTATTTAATTAGTATCGACAACTTAAAGTTGGTCAAGCTAAAATTTTCAATAAAAATAAAACAATTTATTTGATTAAATAATTAATGGTCAAATTAAAATGGTTATACAAAATAATTAAGAGATGAAAACATCCATTTTAATATTGAGTATCTATATAGATTATTCATGGTAAAGTCTTATTAGAAAGTGACGTGGGATAATAATGTTTACAGTAGTAAAAAAAATTGAATACCAATTTCATTAGACGTTTATTTTTACATATGTAAACCAAGTCAACAATGTACTTTTTTCTTGAGTTCTTTAATAAACATGTTATACTATCTTATATTTGAATCCATGTGTTGCATTGTATAATTAAGCTTTTAATATTTATCATTAAGCTATATATTTTTTAAAGTTGAATAGTTCTAACCCTAAAAATAGTGGAATAATTCTCATGTTTTAATCATTAAAAATAAAAATGAGACATATAACTTTTTGGTCAAAAAAATTATATTTGGTGAAATCAAATAAAAACTATTTTAGGTTTAGTAATTGACTAATCTAAAATTTCCAATAAAAAAATATAATTTATAGTTGCCAACTAATTAATTAATTGACCAGAATAATTTGATTGTGCAAATAAATGCAAGATGTAAAATATACATTGAGTTTGAGTATTTATCTAGGTAGTTACTAATTAATTGACCAAAATAATTTGATTGTGCAATTAAATGCAAGATGTAAAATATACATTGAGTTTGAGTATTTACATAGGTTGTTCAAAAATAGAGTCTTATTGAAAAATAATGTGGGATACAAAGTTTCATCTTAAATAGTAAGATGGATACCAAATTAACAATAAAATAACCATGTTTTATTTATGAGATCCACCAAAATAAAATAATATTATATTTTGATTATTTCATTCTTACCTTAGAATTGTATTAATATATGTCGTTCTTTTTTTTTTAATTAATATAATAGGCATATATATTTGATTTATGATGGATACCAAATTAAGAAATAGGTATATCTTTTTTTTGTGAAGTCGATAAGAGTAATATACTCTTTCCTTCTTCTCGTGCCAAATTGGATATAGAATATTCTAATACCATAAATATTTCTTTATATATGATCAAAATGGGACAACTATTAAATATATTAATTAAAAATGCTTAAAATTAGATTTAAGATAAATAGTAATAATCAATTGTGGTTGTTGCGCCACGTAGGACCTAAAATTAAGGAGAAGTCGAATCCGCATCGATTTTAGTAATATATAGATAGATGCGGATTCGAAACCTCTCCTTAATTTTAGAAACTACCTAGCGCAACCACAATTGAGTATTCTTATTTATCTTAAATATTAATTTTGAACATTTTTAATTAACATATATATTTAATAGTTGTCCGATCATGATCATATATAAAGAGTCAATTATGGTATTAGGATATTCTATATCCAATTTGGTATGCGAAGAAGGAAATAATATATTACTCCTATCAACTTAAAAAAAAAAAAGATATACCTATTTTATAATAGGGATAATTGGCAAAAAATACATGAACTTTCTTCAAATTTGACAATTTCACGTGAACTTTCAATTTAAGCAATAAATATACGAACTTTCGACTTTGTTGCGAATTTCACATGGTTTGATTTTGGGTATATAAAAGCTGACTAGGCCACCAAAATTGAATAAATAAAGGCCACCAAATATCAATTGTGAAATCTCAAAATATGTACAAAACAAAGGATTTCGGATTTCTGTTTTGTTGAATTTTGAAACTTAAAACAAGTCTTGCTAATAAGAAACATTATTCAATTGAATGCATATCTTTCAACAATATTGAAAACTTTAAAAGAAAGCAAATGAAACAATATAAGAATGTAAACATTAATAATTTATATTTTTCCCTTGGAGGGCACAAACTCAATGGCAATCCAACAAATTCACTAAAAATTGAAATTAGCAAAAATCATATCATTAATCTTCATACTCATGTAGCACAAAATATCACATTGTTTGACATCAAAAAATAAATTTGAATACGGGTGTTTGGATTTATACGCAAAAGATTTTAAAAAAAATATACATAGAGAGAGAATTATGATTTGTATATTAGATGTGCTAAAAAAAAGATATTTAAAGAATGATGTGTTATGTCATGTCACCGCTTATTTTGCCACGTAATCCAATTAGTCAACATTAAATTTGCTAGAGCTTTGTCGGTGTGAAATTCACAACAAAATCGAAAGTTCGTGTATTTATTGACTAAATTGAAAGCTCATGTAAAATTGCCGAATTTGAAGAAAGTTCATGTATTTTTTGCCAATTACCCCTTTATAATATTGTGATTCACTTTATCACGCTGCACAATGTTTTTTGTTTCTTTTTGAAGGAACTACACGAATTATTTATTTTTTTAGCATAGAACAACACAATCTCTCTTTTTTTTTTTTTTTTTGAGAATAGGAACAACACAATGTTAATACAAAAGAAAGTTCAAATTGAAACCCTGGTCACCAGCTGCTAAACTCATTCTAATTGAATAATTAATTAAAATTAACATTAACTAAGAGGCGGATTAATTAGGGCTACTAGGTACAACCTGTAACATCTTCAAATTTCTAAATGCTCCCACTAATTTCGTTGACCAAAAAGCCCTTTGCAACGGACATCTTTCATTACTATTAGAATGTTCATACTCTGTGTGTGTTAGTCTAGTGGTAGTAAGGTTAATGCTCAGATTAGGTAACGAGTTCGAGTCCTCCGTCAAGCCGTATTTAAATTTCTTTGTAATAAAGTTCAAAAAAAAAAAGAATGTTTCATACTAATTTGATCAAATTATTCGCATTATTCATTTATTCTAAGAGAATAATTTGAAATTTCTTGAACTTATTTTATAACAATAAAAAAAATAAAATAAAGGGATTGCTCAAAAGGCCACAACATATAATACTTATAAATTGTTTTAAGAAGCTTATAAGCTCAGCCAACCACCATCTAAGACTATTCACAGCAGTGATCTTTTGGTTGCGATTGCTATATATGCGATCTCCACGTGGTGATCACACACCATTAGCGATCGCTGCATGGAGATCGCATATGTGATCATTTTCATGTCGCGATCGCTCGCTGCCACATTAATGATTTGGACACGTGGCGGTCACCCATTGTCGATCGCATCATTAATTTTCTTTTTTTTTCTTTTTCTTATTCAATTCTCACCTATAAATACCTCAATTCTTTCAAATTTTCAACAACACTCTCAAATTCTCTCTCAATTCTCTCGGCGATCTCAGGAAAATGGCTCCACACTGGTACAGAAGCCTTGGCCCGAGCTTTGGTCCATGTTAGCTGCGGAAATGCAGTCGGCGCATTATGGACTCGAGTGAAGGATCGCTACAACGAGACTCGGCCCGATGTAATTGTGGTGAGAAACGATATCCAGTTGCGTCACCACTAGGTCCGAGTGAAGAATGCATGCAACCTTTTTCACTCGATGTGGAAGAAAACATCTGAACGAGTTCCGGCCGATGCTACCCCCGAGTTTATAATCGAATCGGCTAACAACCTTTACGCCTCCACTTACGGTCTTATGTTCAAATACTTGGACACATGGAGAATCATCAAAGACAAGCCCAACATCTTCACCGGTGAAATGACGATTGTTGATGCACCATAATTTCTCATGATTGTTGGGTCCCACAAAAGAGTGGAGCGCTCACCATTTCGGCTCTCGCTGCTGCCCAGCCTAAGTCTGGTGTTGGAGCAGCCGTTGTTAGCCTGCAAATTTCTGCAGATTGGAAGGGCACAAATGTTAAATCCCATGATTTGCTAAGAATGGATTAATTGTAAGAGAAATATATTCCAGCTCTTTCTATTATTTTCTAAAATAAAATTACAAGATTCGGATTGTGTCATTACATATAACGAATACTGGGATTTTATTGGTGTATAATATTATTTTATTACATAAAAATTGAATTTGTGATGTTGGCATGTTAGAGCATCCACAATGGTAAGAAAGATAGACCTAGATTCATTTTGCTTTTAGTGATTTTGGTACGGTCTAATGATTGGATAGACTTTGGTAGAAAATTTAATAATAGGGTTGATATATTGACATAAGTCTATCTAATGATTGATAATGATTTAATATTTTCTTTTTTGTATTTCTAATAATAATAGGAAGAATAATTAAATAAATTAGAAAATTTTAAAAACGAACAATTTTATTGAAAAAAAATACTAGTTGAGCGATTTCGGAGCACGTACGTCCTCGTCTCCGGCTCGTCGTCCTCCTCATCATCACCGTACGCTTCTTGGTAAAGCTGAATGACTCATCAACCCAACTGAATATTTCTTTGACGTTGCTCCTCGTACTCATCCAAATTGAAAAATGAACCCCTAAAACTCATACTCCCTCCGTCCATGATTTATCTCTCCAGTTGGGGTGCGGCGCGGAGATAAGAAAAGCTGAAAAAGTTGTTTTTAGTGGGTAAAAGTTAGAAAGTAGAGATAATATTAATCTTTTACTTACTTTTGTTAATCTTTGTACCTTTTTTATTGTTTAACTTGTGTGAGTGGATTCATTTAATTTTATTTGATTCATTAAATTTTTGCTTTCAATTAATTTAAATATGCAAAGAAAGCCTAAGAGAATTTGATTAATTTGATTTGTGTGTGTTTACTTAAGTGATGAAATGTGTGTGTGCGTGTGTGATTAATTTGATTTGTATGTGCGTGTGATTCATTTGATTTTTCATTTCGTACTAATATGATTAAATCAGATTTCATATAATTTCTGAATATAATTAAATTTTAATTTATGAACTCATATAATTTCTGAATTTGATTTCATTGCATTTGAAATTAAATTTAATTAAAAGACAACTGATTAGAATAATGAAAAGAAAATTAAAAAGAGAATATGAAAGAATTTAAAAAAATGATTTTATTAAAAATTAAATTGGAAAAAATTAAATTCGAAATTGAAAAATGAAAAAAGAAGATAATAAAAAAAAGAAAATTGAAAGAATAAAACAATCAAAAGAAAAGATTATAATAAAAAAAAGAAAACTGAAAAAAATTAGAATAATGAAACGAAAAGATAATAAAACAAAAAAAATGTAAAAGATAATAAAACAGAAGAAAAGAAAATGAAAAAAATAGATGACAACAAAAAATTAGAGGTAAAACATAATTTTTCATATAATTAATCTGAGCGAAGGTGGAGCCGTAAAATCGGAGCCGAAGGTGGAGTTTTTTTTAAATTTCCACATTTTTTCCCTCTTTTATTTTTGTTTGCCGCTTCTTCTTTGGTGACGGAAAAATTCAAATTGTTGCTTGACGATTAATTATTGCCCGACGATTATCCTTATATTTGTAATCGGAGCGAAGACGGAGCCGTAAAATTGAAGTCGAAGGCGGAGCCATAAGATCGAAGCCGAAGGTGGAGCCGGAAAAAAAAAATAATCGAAAAAAATATATATATATATATATATATATATATAATTTTGACCGGGTCAACGGGTCAACCCGGGTTGATCCGACTCGGATCCGGTCGCACCTGCCGCATGCAAGTCCACCTGTAAAGGTAATTAGTGGGTTAATGGTTTTGAGTTAATAGATTAGCGTGAGTTCAATAATGGCAAGGGGTAGTAATTTTAGGTAAAGTGGAAGGGTATAAATGTATAAAAAGGTAAGTAGAGAGATAAATCATAGACAAAAAAATATGGGTAAGTAAGGAGATAAATCATGAACGGAGAGAGTAGTATTTTAGTTTATTTTTGCGAAAATTAAAGTGGAATTAAGAGAGAAGAGAATAGAATTGAATTAAAAGTGAGGAGAGAATTGAGGTGAAGATGAGTGTGGTATTTATTTATAGGAAATTTGGAAAAATAAACCGTTAGAAAATTTTCAAAAATTAAAAAAAAAAGGGGGGGTGGGGGATGAATGGGAACACGTTGTGTGTCCCCAAACGGATGAAGAAGTGAGTCGAAAAGGGTGTCTTTCGATCGACACCGCCTACGATACCCTCCATCGACCTCATCCATCGACACCGGCTACAACGGGAATCGACCCTGCTAGGTCGATCGAGGGGAGTCAATCTTCCCCTCGACCCCGGGGATCAACTCCCCGCTACAAATACTCTTAGGGTGAAATATACGAATTCACAAACGCCTAAAACAACTAACTATTTGGATTATCTATCCTAATAGTTTTGTTCCTATTATTATATTCATTAATTTATATAAAATAAGAATTATTATAATACAATGAACTATAATTAGCATTTATTACTAGAAATGAAATCTAAAAAAATTATATACCCTAATTATAGAAAAATCAATACTAATAATCAATTATTAAGTAAACTTAAATTAAATACTAGAAACAATTATATACGCTAATTGGAGATAATCATCTCTTTATTAACAAAAAAATCATAAATTAAACTAAAAAAAGAAACGGAGAGAAAATTAAACAACAAAAATGAGAGAGATGCTAAAAAACCTTGAAAGGTGAGACATTGAAAAATAGGATAGATGATTAGAGCATTCGCAGTGGGGGCTCGATCATTGGCCCGAGAAACTGTTAAGTTGAGGCCATCCATTGCTGCTACCTCTCCAGCGAGCCCCAACCCGTCTCAGCGAACCGTTTTGATCTGCACGTGCCCTCATTAAAAAAAAATCAGAATTTGAATAAAACGATCACATTTTTGTAGCCGTTGTAGTAGCTATTGCCGGCAATGGCATTGTTCACTCTTTTTTCTCTTTTTTATTTTTTTTTATTTTCCACTATATATAAATCCCACATCTTCCATCCATTTCTTCACACTCAATTCATCATATTCTACATTTTTCTCTCTTAAAATTTCTCAACAAAATGTCTTCCGAATCGTCGAGTTCTATTTCGCTTCCATCGTCTCCGTCCTCCCATAACACTGGCGATGAAGTTAGTTTGATTGTCAGCAACATGAAACAAGTTGTTGCGCAATATTTCGCTAAGAAGGCTGCTAAAAAACGAATTTCAAGACGGCGAGTGCATCGCAATCGTGAAGCTGCCCCCAATTGACTGAATATTGCAGACTACTTTGCCGATGAGCCGGTGTACGTCAAACGATTTTTCCAGCCCCATTTTGGATGCAAAGGGAATTGTTCAACAAGATGGTAGAGACGTTGGGAGATCGAGCTCCATATTTCTCTCAACCTAAAGATGCAACAGGAAAATGTGGGTTTTCGCCGGTTCAAAAATGTACAATGGCATTGCGGCTACTTGCAATCAGAAATTCGGCGGATATCTTTGATGAGTATTTAAGAATGGGCGAGTCCACCGGCCGACAAAGCCTAATAGAATTCTGTAAAGCTGTCATTGACATTTACGGCACAGAGTATTTGAGGAAGCCGGATAGCAATGACATCAAGCGGTTGTTGGAGATGCATTATGCTCGGGCCACTGCATACATGCGTGGTGTTAAGGCAAGTCGTCTATGATTTTTGAGGTCGTTGCCTTTTATGATCTTTAGATTTGTCATGCCTCTTTTGGCGTTGCCGGCTCCAACAACGCCATCAATCTGCTCAACCAATCGCCCATTTTCACCGATGTGCTGCATGATCGGGCTTTGCTATGCAGATTCGTAATGGACGGCAATACCATTTGGGGTACTATTTGACCGACATGATCTACCCCGAGTGGCCGACATTAGTGAAAGCTCCTTTAATCGCGACTAACGAGAAAACGACGAGGTTCAAGAAGATGCATGAATCAGCAAGGAAGTATATCAAACGAGAATGTAGAGTTCTTCAAGCACGATGGGAAATAATTAGAAATTCCGCCCGTATGTTTTATACGGAGAATCTTAGGGAAATCATGTTTGCGTGCATTATTTTGCACAACACGATCATTGAAGGTGAAGGAGTTGCTGCAATGAATTGGAGAGACGAGGATGTCACGTCGTCAAGTAGTAGTGTACAACCTTGTCAAATGATCCCTATTTCTTTTGAAAAATATCTTGAGCGATCGGCCAGTTTAAAGGACAAAAGAATAAATGCACACCTCACAAAAGATTTGATCGAGCACCATTGGGTGTGATATGGGGCGGTACGGAATGAGGATTAGATTAGGAATTTTTAATTTATTTTATTTTGTACTTTTTAATAGTAATTTTTAATTTATTTTAATTACTATAAGATTTAATTTTATTTAATATTAATTTACTATTCAATTTTCTACAATTTTCATCTAATATCTCAAAATTATTTCTATCACACCTCTATCAAACCTTTCCACTGCAGCTCTCGCTCAATAGATCTATCTCGTCTGATACGGTAGAGTACAATATGAGACGATGGAATGCAATGGGAACTATTTGAGGTCCACAACTCATGAAACACCCAAGAGACTTAACCACTGCGAATGCTCTTAGAAGTGCTAAAACATCGCTTTTAGACAGAAAAATGTAGTTACCATTTTTAGATTTCATATTTTTTTTGTCGAAGTCCTGAGATTCCAACAATAGGTGTCTGACTATCAAAATCAAGAAACAAGATTACATTAATTCCAGGAGAATGAACAGAATTTGAGCATCTAAAGAAAAAAGTAATAAATGAATAAGTTGTTAAGTTAGGTAGTCTCAAATTATACCTTAGCAAAACAGAAAATATAGTGTTAATAGTTAATAGGAGCAGTAGTATTTTTCCCACATGAAAATCCAGGTACTGCTATTAATGCATTCGGTACCACATGGCTTTGCAAGAGAAGTGATGAGATGCAGATCAGAGAGTCTAACAGTCAACACAACGACTCTCTTCCTTCCCCCGCTTATCCTCCGCACCCAGCGCATTTTAGAACCAATCCCCAGCAAACAGATCTCATTTCTAGTCGAGTCCACATCCAAATGTACATCCCCCCTCTTCCGGCCCCACTTTACCCCATACCACTCTCTCTCTCTCTCTCAAGAGACTACTACATTCTCTCTCTATCTCCACGCACACAAAAAAACACACACACACACACACTATACCCTATTCAAGAGTCAATAATCTTTCTTCTACACATTACCCCATTTTTGTTTCATTTTAATGGCTCATCAGACCAGCCACAGGCGCACCTTAGCAGCTCCAGACACCCAAATTCTCATGGATCCCACATCAAGAAAGCCCAAACCCAACCCTTCCGCCGCCAACGCCAAGAACAACCACCGCTACCACCCACATCCCCTCCCAGATCCCACCGTCGCCGCCCCACCTTCCACCATCCAAACCATCTCCCACCGCTTCTCCAAACTCTACACAAATAACAAGAAACTCATTTCTCACTCCTCCACCAAGCCCCACCCGCACCCGCAACCCGACCCGAATCTCCATAGCCCAAACCCTTCATTCTCGCCGTTCTTGGACACGTCATGCGCCACGGCCACCCTCACAAAATCGAGCAGTCAGCACGGCAGAAACGGCGTCGTTTTTGAGAAAAATCAGCTGGTGAGCTCGAAAATCAAGGTGAGGGAGAAGGATGATTTGGTAAAGAAACCATCTTTCAAGAAAGACCCAAAAAGATCATCTTTTGATGAGATTGATGTGGAGAAGAAAGGATCCCAATTGATGGTGGATGAGGAGAAAATGAAAGTTGGGTTTCAACAAGGGGGTAGAAATTCTCTCTCTCTCCCCTCAATCCCTCCAGCGGTCAACAATGGAGGAGGAGGGGGGAGAAGAAGATCATTCTGCAGCTCACAGGTGGAGCTGGCCGATTTCTTATCTTGCAGCGGCGTCAAAGTTGTGGCCGTTGATATGCCGCCATTCATGCAAATCCATGCTGTCAACTGTGCAAGAAAGGCGCATGATAGCCTCGAAAAGTTCACTTCCAAGACTCTAGCTTTCACACTCAAAAAGGTAACCAACTCAATCAATTGTCTTGGTTAATGATGCGGGCTTTGATTTGTAGTACTGTATTTCTTTTATTTAGTGTTTCAACTATCTATATAATTAAATTAAATTATGATTTGAGTTACCCTAGGTGAAATATCTAGTATACAAAAAAACACACACACGCACATGCCATGATAGGGGAGCATACTTCATCATCTAATTCTAACGAGCACAACGGCATTGATTGATTAGATAGTTAAGAGTTATTGGTTTGTTACAGGAGTTTGATGGGGTATATGGACCTGCTTGGCACTGCATAGTAGGGACCAGTTTTGGATCATTTGTCACACATTCAGTTGGTGGATTTATGTATTTCTCAATGGATCAAAAGCTATACATTTTGCTCTTCAAGACTGCTGTACAAAGGGCAGAGTGAAATGAAATGTAATCCTACACAAATTAATTAGCACAAAAAGGTTAAACAGATCAGCATTTTCTGGTGATTGTTTTTCAGCCCTTTTTAGCATAGAAGAAAAAAAGAGATATTTTTGGAAAGAAATTGCTGTCTCCTCTGTAATTTTGTGTACATTATTAATGTTTCCGAGAAAAAGAATTTGGAAAGATGGTAATGGTATTATTCCTTGTGGGATCATTGAATTCAGAGCAAATTTGAGGCAGCAGCCAGATTTTGTGATAACCTTAAAGAAGGGAATTAAAAGAATTGTGAGATAATGTGTGTGTGTGTGCGTGTGTTTCTGGGAAATTGATGATGTGAGAGTTGTGTGAGTTAAAAAAAGTTGGAAGATCACATGATGTATGGCTTCTTCGTATAGTAGATTCTTTTTTATTTATATTGGTTTCAGTAACTTTTTTTTTAGCAGATTTTCAGTAAATTATTGGAAATAGAAGAATTGATTGGATGTGTCATTTCTCACTATGTTGACTGTCATGTGGCATAATAAATTGATATCGTTATCTTGCTTGGCTTTTTGTATGATTTTTTTTTTTTTCGTTTATGGTGTAGTTTTTGGATGATTGAGTGATTTGTGGCAACCTTATTTATGGTTTGTATTAATATTTTTTTTTCTTTGAGCAAGTATTAATATTTTCATGATGTATATATTGTCTATATAATAATATGTTGGAAATGGTCGATTAGGACTGTATGTTTATTAGGCGTGAATGAAATGAATAAATGTTAAATAGGATTTTAATTTCAGTAGTCACATGCGAATGGAACATTGTCATATTATTTGGGACGTACATATTAATGGCCGTAATCAGGAAATATGTTTATATTATTGTATAGTTGGTACAATTATTATTATTATTATTATTATTATTATTATTATTATTATTATTATTATTATTATTTTGAAAGGTAGTTGGACAATAAATATCGCGGTTGTTTCAACTTCAAACGAAATTAATTAAAACATTTCTTTTTTGAGAAAATTCCGACATACAGTTGCATAATAATATGTCAGGGAAAGAAACAATTTTATACACCATAATCATAACGTAACCTCACAAAAATGACATGTTAGATTGTTTTTCTTACAAATCATTGTTTTAATAAAATAAATTTAAAAAAAAATATACAATTGGAACTTGGAATTGAGTCAAAGACTCAACAAAAGACAGTTGGGAGTTCAAATTTGACTTGTCATTTTCCTCATCTAATTGAAATTTGAAAACATCCCACTTAATAATGAAATAAAAACTAATTCATACCTTTTGATCACATAAGACTGATTCGGACTTTCTTGTAAGATGGATGCCAAATCATTTTTTTTTTTTTTGTCACTATTATATGTATTTGCAAGATGTATCTCCATCTCATGACAGATGGGGACCAAAAGGTAATGCAAATAATCCATATTTTATCTTAGTTCAGTTCGAGTAAAAAACAAACATGTCCAGCTTCAACAAGAAACACCGATGTTTCTCTTGTATGGCTATACTATATAAGAGAGAAAATTTAGTCCAATATGCACCGAAGATAGTAGTTGCAAATTTCGTCGACATAAGAAAAAGAATTAAGTTATAGTTTGATTAACAATTAACTTGTGCAAGAGCTTTTCAGAAATTTTGAGCAATCTCCGGCTTAAAAGCTAATCAAAGCAAGAGTTGTGTGTACTTTGGAGGGGTTAGTGCTGCTACACAAACACAACATGTGACACTTAGTGCGCTGGGAATGATTAATAGAAAGTAAAGGGACTCTATTATCGAATCTAAAGATCTAAAAATGGAAGAAGGAGAGGTGAACTCCCCTTCAAATACTTAGGAGTCTCGTTGTCTACTAACATGTGCTGGCAGACTTCAACTAATTAAATGAGTTATGTTTAGGTTTAGCATTCGGTGTCGAGTGTTTGTGATTCCCAAGAAGGTTTTATCTCTGATACAAGTTGTTAGCCGCTCTTTCCTTTGGACATGAGCATGCAGCTGGTATCATATGTGCATACCAAAACAAGCTGGAGGGTGGAACATTACTTTGTGTAAATTGTTTCTCAGAAGAAGGACAAAAGTTGTGATTCATGAGTACTACATCAAGCAGGCTAGTCTTGCTACAATGGCTATTCCTCAACAAGCATCTTGGGTGATGAGGAAGATACGTACTTGATTCTAGGGGCTGATGTGCAGGAGGGAGAGAGAGTACTTCTTAGCCACAAATTCTCTATTGTATGGGCAGAGGAGAGGAGAGGAGAGGAGAGGAGAGGAGAGGAGAGGTGCAAAGAGTCCCTCGGCGACTCCTTATAAACAATAATGTTGCATTACATATTCATCTCTTGGCTAAGTTGGCTTGGAAGGCTCGATCTCTTCTTAAATTTGGTGTTAATTAATTGTGATCAGGAGTGCAATCATATCATGCAACTAAAACTCAAAATCACTTGTTTTTTAGTGTGATTCTCAGCTCACTGCATGGGAAGGAATGAGAAGACAAGGGCATGCACATGCCTGGGATATTGAGAAATTAATTAAGCTTATCTCGTTACACAATGCAAATCAAATGCTTGTTGTTGTTGTTGCTGTTGCTGTTTATAATTTGTGGAAAGAAATGAATTTTAGGAGATTTCAGAACCAATTTTCTACTCCAGAGGGTGGTTGTGGATTTTGAGTGGATGTAGTTGTTGTGTTTAACCTGGTAATTTTTCCAGTCCGGTAATAAAAGCTACTATTTTACCAAAACAAAACAAAAAAACAATTACCCTTTGTGTTTCATTGAAGAGTGCATGTTTTCTGTACGATGATAATGTCATACGTTACAAACAAATTCAATTAAACTTAGGGTGTGTGACATGTAATAGAGAATTTAGTTTCTTCACTTTCTAAATTTTTATTTCTTTTTGCCTCCCTAATGTAGGAGTATATGTTTTATATCCAGAAACCAATGGGCTTGAATTATTATCATTAAAGCCCAAATTGGCCCGTTTGTATTTTAACCACAGTTTCTTTTTTGCTCAAGCCCATTTATATCAGCTTAACGGGCTTTAATCATTGGCCCAACCCGTGATTTTTGTTGATATCATGAAAATCCATGAGGATAATATACTGAAATTCTTACATGTTACTCTATATTGCTTCTAAACTATGTAAAATTTTAATTTTGTTAATTCTTACTGAGTTTTTCAAAACAATCATGAATAAATACTATTACAAGTATTATGAGCTTAATTTATTTGAAATTTATTAGTCAATTCTATAAATAGTGCATGACGTCCCTATTAAACAAGACTTCTCATAGATAAGACAGCCAATGTCCAATGTATATAAGTCCCAAACTTTAATTCATTTAATGTGAAAAGCTCTTTCAATGATTTTGACATGCTACATTCCACCCATTAAAGGTTAATATGACCTATCTCATCAAAAGAAAGATAGAGAAAAAAAAATTAAAAAATGTTGTTCTTGCTTCATGTACCTTCTTTGAATTTGCGGTTAAAGAAATAGTTGGTCTCATCAAAATAGTATTTTCAAGAATCAAATCATGAATTGAATCGAATATTGACCACAAACTTGGACATGTGCTAGTTTTCTTTTTCTCGTTAGTTCTACTTGGAGTTTTGTTGTTTTAGCTCAGAGAGAACAATGAAATTGAAATCCTAAATTTTACTTTGATATTTGTAAGATTGTATTTTTCTTTCATATTTAAATCTTTGTTCAAATGAAAATATCTTAAGCTTCGATTTTTGTTTTGATAAAGAATAAATCTAAATATTAATATTTGGAGTCACTTTTGTTCAAGAAAATAACTGCACCAAACTTGAGTTTACATGAAGTGACTTTTAGTTTGAATTCCAAAATTTAATAAGAGTTTATCATGTCATATAGACATTAAAAGATAATATTTGATCAATCTCTTTAAAAGTATAAATTGTGATCAATATTTGTATTTTGCGATAAATTTATCCTTAATAAATAGTGTGTGAGTCGGTTCAGTTCGCGGGCGGATTTGGCACATTTGGCACTTTTTAGGTCTCGTTCGTACCAATTGTATCAAATTGTGAAAAATTTCAAATTTTATTACTAATTTTTATAAAACAATTAATTTTTTTATTTAATGATTTTAGGGTGATTTTTCTGTAATGATATTTTTTATGTTTATTTCTTGGTACAATTGGGACGATTGGTCTAATTAGTTTCAATTGTGTCAAACTATGATTGTTGCATTGTGGTACAATTGGTACGAATGGTCTAATTAGGTCCAATTGTGCCAAGATGTTGGTACAATTGGTATAAACAAAATTTATTTTGTGCCAAATGTGCCAAATTGCGAACAAGAAAACCAAATTTCATGATTATTAATTGTAACGATGGCGGTGGCTACGACGAACGACAGTGATGGCAGAGGCAGATGTGAAACGATTTGAAAGAGCTCCCGATCCCATGGTGGTCGGAGGGATCCATCTGCCAAGATTACAGCGGCGTCGGCACCTGCAACGGCTTGATCTACATGCACGACGTCGGCCATGGTGTCATCATATGGAATCTGTCGATCGGAAAACACTTTTGCTTCCGGCTGCTGGTCACTCGGCCTCTGCTACGGGAGGCAGGAGATGTATGTCGATGGCGCTTTGTAGTGAGCCGTACATAACGATTAGTTGAGGCAACAGTGGTGGGTGTGGCGAGGAGAGAGAGAGAGAGAGAGAGAGAGAGAGAGAGAGAGAGAGATTATAGCAAGTGGAACGAACGACAACATTTGTGCCATATGTACTAATATGACTCGCGACCTGCGCCTTTAATAAAGGTAATTTCGCCCCAAATTATAATGAGTGGCCAAAATTTATAGTAAGTATAAAGAGAGTAAGTCAAATATTATATTTTAATGTCCATTTTCACCATTTCAAAAGTTAACTCATAATAAGACTGTGTGCAGTGGATGTCTCCATGGGAGGCTCGAGACACTCAAACCATGGAAACACCCCGCTGCAAAGCCTCACAGCTCGAGCCCGTCTTGCTGGAACGAGACAATCTCGTTTCTTATTAAAAAAAATGCAAAGTTAATTGTATAAATAAATAAATGTGTTAATATTTACCATAAGTGGGCTTTGGTCTAGTAGTTCAAGTCTCTCTCTTCTCCATGAAGGGTTGGGGTTCAATCCCCTTTGGAGCAAATGGATTTTTTATTCCTTCTTCGTTTTGTCTCTTTTTTCTTCAGTTTTTTAGTCTTTTTCTTCTTTGATTTTTCTTCTTCTTTAGTTTTTATATTCTTTGATTTTTTTTTTTCATTTTTTCTTCTTTTCTAGTAATGTAATTTGTTTTTATTTCTAGTAATGTATTTTTTTTATGTCTAGTAATGTAATTTTTTAAATTAATGAAATTTTCGAATTTTCTTATTAAAATTAGTGTAAAATACATATTTAGAAATTAGATAGAGACACCCCATAGCTCGAAACTCATCATGGACATTTTAAAAGAATAAGTTTTGGTTATTTAAAAGGGATATTTAATAAATAATTGGGATTCAATTTTTTATTTCAATTACTCTAACTAGGCGAGTCCACTTTCATCTTTCCATCTTTCCTTGCAATGAATATCAATTGATTATTATCAAAGATATCAAGGAGATGAACGGTTGTCTTATGAGTAGTTTTCTACAACCAAAGGGAGCTTAATCAGGCTATGGTGTCGTAATGCTCGAGTTGAGTTTTTTTTTGCTATGTTATTCTTCTCATATTATTTGATACATGTAAACTATAATTGATTAATTTTCAGTAAAAATATTTTCTTTGATCTCAAAAAAATCTCACTTGAAATCGAAGTACTACTATTTATCATCAATAAAAATATATAAGGAAATAAATTGATAAAGCATATTAGCCATGATTGGAATTTTACAAACTACCAATCAAACCTTGACATTTCTCAAGATGAAAAATAAAATAAAATAAAATAAACCACTCACCATCAATCTTTTCTTCTCGTGTTTGTCTTCCACATTTCATATTCTCTAACTTGCCATTTTGATGTAACAATGAAATACTTTTGTGGGCTTATCATATTTCATGCACCTTTAATTGGATGTAATGGACAAATGTGATGTGGTAGAGAGATGAGAAAATTAAGAATAGTCACAAAACCCTATACCAAACCGATACCTTTAGGACATGTGCCTAATGCCCAACAAAGCAAAAAACCTAATAATAAGGTGTTGGTCACTCTCATAATAGACATCACTCGTTATATAGTGACTATACTGGCGGATGACCAAATTCAGACGTGTCACTACACACTATGTGTATGTTATTTCAAAAACTTAGTACAATATGGTATAAATTTATCTCAAATACTATGGACCATAAGTTTTATATCTTAGAGCATCCACTACGGTGTTAAGATAGACCATGAGTTTATTCTTGATTTTGGTGATTTTGGTGGGGTCCTAATGATTAGATAGATCTAAATAAAAAATTTGATAATGGGAGTTGATATAGATTCGGGTCTATCTAATGACAATGATTGATTTTAATTTATTTTAATTTTATTAATACTTAATTACAACATTTTATTCAAACATTAGAAATCCACTACTCTTAAAGCCCACTACCCTATTAAACCCAAAATAAGCTCACCACTACCCTATCTTCTATACCTACCCCCGTTTCTTCTTCTTCTCCACTTCTTCTTCTTCTTCTTCTTCTTCTTCTTCTTCTCACCTCCATCTGCAACCAAAAAAAAAAGGAAGAAAAATATCAACCTCCTACCGCCGCGTGTCCCCTTCTTTGGCAAAGAGGGAGTCGAATGCTCTTATTAGATGAAATTGATGGATGAAGGAAGAAATATCTAAAACACATGAAATGTATAAAACTATTATTCATTTCTTAGATATAAATGCATTGGGCAAGGTAAAATGGACTGCCCAAAATTAAATAAATCCTACCCGAATTTTTGTTGGAACGAAAGCAAAGATGATACAAATGACAACATAATATTAACCCTCATTTTCATTCAAAATGAACGCAGTCCAAATGCATTATTATTTTCCAATATACAACTATGTACTAAAACAACTACTTTAAAAGCAAACATGCATGACTCTGGTAGAAATTCTATGTAGTTGAATTTTCACTCAAAGTGAAAGTAGCCCAAATGTACAATTACTTTCCAATATATATATACTTACACAACTACATTAAAAGCAAACATGCACGACTCTAGTGGAAATTCTATGTACATGAAACACGTACGTATTCTAAAGCATTTTTATTGATTGAGGCAAAAATAAGGCTCTGGCTATATCAATTATCAAACCATCTTTAATTAATTTTACTATGTGGAGTGGAATGTACTCAATAGGGTTGAGCACATTACGATTATCAAAATCCAAAGGGTACCATCAGTTTCTTCAGAAATGGACCATTGGTTATATTAATTATATTTTCGGAACGCTTTTGATACAATTTATCGGTCGGTTTGGGTTTATAGATTTTTTTTGCTCACTTCTACGCCTTGATAAATTATTGTGAGATTTAGTCAGTTATTTGAAATTTTAGTCATGAATTGTAGAAAAATAAATTAGTGTTTGATTGGAATTTTGACGTCGTAAAGAAAGATCCCTTTATAGAACGAACTTCCCTATAAGGTGCGACTGAACTTAGACTTTATCTGATCACTACAAATGTTTGATGAAAAATATGCTGCGAGAGGCAAAGTTTGGCACTATTATTTTGAGAATATATATTAAAGAGGAGTAGGCTTTTATAAAACGCAAAATTCTTCTCATTTAACCTATTTTCCGTTTAATAAAGCAAGCAAAGCATGTGGCTTGATCAAAAAGCGAGCATAAGGAATTTGTTGTTGAGTTTATTTTTATTCACAGTATATAAACTAAATTTATTGAGTTATAAGCAGTATTCATATCTTATTAATTATGCATAATATATATATATATATATACATATATATATATATATATATTTTGCATACTAATTATGCATAATATATAGTTACCTATGTATTTTCAGAATAAACTACCAACGCATTCATATACAAAAATAAAAATGATTACAATACTATATAAATAAAATGATAAATTGAACTATGAAAATTTAAAGTTACTATATATAATTAGACAGATAGAGTTCTTAATGATTTTTTTTTTTTTTTTTAAATTATAGGGGAGAAGAAGTTGTGGTTTTATAACTATAGCTCAATTGTTTACAGATTGAAATCACATTTTATTGGGCATTCAATATATTTTATAATATTTTATGACATCTTATATCCTTAAATAATTCTTATAGACTCTATAGAGCCTAAATTTCTTTATTGAATATTTTATAACCATTTTAAAGATGAGTAATGATATCACACAGTGGTCAGACACACGCGTAAGAAAAAAAGAAAGTTGACTATAAAAATGGAAATAATCACATTTTCCTCTAAGGTTTATGTTTCTCCAATTAGGATTTTTTTAGAAAGGAACACAAATAGCTAATTTTTTAATCGGATTTAAAACAAGTACGAGTATATAAATTTCAAACATGTTTGAATAATCAAAAAACACGCTTCTTGAATTGTTTGATAATTGTCTCTGTTGGAAAACGTCGAACATGTAAGAAAATTGACAGAAAATTTACAAACAATTTATCAATAGGTCAGTTCTGACCCAATATTGTGTGCGGGTTAGTTCTGGGCAAATTCAGTACCACTTGGACAATTTTTTTTAGTTTTATAATTTTATATTGAACTCATTATATTAAGAATATATAGGGTCATCTTCATTCTTATAGACAATCTTCAAATATTTTTTTTCTTCATTAAATTAAAGTGAGACAAATAGACATTTGCTATAAAAGAAGAACCCTCTCAATTCTCATACACAATCATACAATCCATTTGAAAAGTAAATAGTAGTTTTTGTCCCACATCAGTTTTGAGAAGAAAGAAAACTTGAAAATTATCTATAAAAATGAGTGTGAATTAGATTTAATTTTTTAATGGGTATTACATAAAAAATTAACAAACAATATCTTTCTTATACTATCACGTATTAAATTTTACTAATTATATTAAATAATAATTTTCCGTCGATTTTCGACGGGCTACACACTAGCTTTGATGTACTATTTCAAAAAGACCGAATAGAATTTCACTTAAAAAAAAATAAAGAATTTTTTATGTGATTTGTTTTTTTAGGTAACTAATAAAGTACCACTCAAAACAACTTTATTAGTTTTCTTAATCTCCGTACTGAATACGAAATGGAGCATCATTTCGTAAACGGAGGGAGTGGGTAGTAATTTGTTGTTGCTGTAAATTATATTTAAACATCTAAAGTTATTGAAGCTCCCTTTTATCATTTAATAATATTTTTTTAGTACGTATCCTTTTAATGTTTTGAAGACCGCCTTTTATCACATATGATGAATTACTATAACATTAATTTGTAATAAAAAATTAAAAAAGAGTAACGATGTTCGGATAAACTGTAGCCAGTGACACACGTAAAAAAAAGAAATTTGATTGTAAAAATACAAATAATCATATTTTTCCCTCTAGAATTTATGCATTTTAATTAAAGTATATTTCCATTTTTAAAATCTATATTACTGTTTTTAACTTGTATGATGACTACAATGTGTCCAAATATCATTACCCAAATTTATAAAGCTCCATTAAAGTTGATTTTAACTAATTACCAAAATAGAAAAAAGAGTGAAAAAAGGGGTAAAAAATAGACAAGAATGAAAACGAAAGCCGCTGCTAACATACGCATGAGGCGCAGTGCGCAGTTCTTCTTCCTCTCTCTATCTCCTCCCTCCTCACCCTCACATCACTCTCTCGCTCTCTCTCTCTCTCTCTTAATTTCAGCATCACTATACTTTCACTCTCGGTAACCATTACTATCTTCTTTATATTAACCCCATCCCTCCACCCCCACTGCTCACACTTTCCACAATCATCCACACACTTCATCATCAATTCATCATCATACACACAACCGCTAAAAAGGAGAAAATAATCTGTCCTTTTCTGGTGGGGATTGAGCGGAAATCGAGAAATGGATCCACCGTTGATAAACGAGGCGTCATTTACCGCCGCCGCAAATCCGAATTCGTATAGTTTGGCGGGGCTGCTGTCGTTTCCCGGCAGCGGTGGACTGGGTCTCAGAATGGGGAGCTTGGGCCGCACCGGCGGAAGAGCCGCTGCGTCAATTGAGGAATCGACGGTGACGGAGCAGAGCGGAAGCGGAATTGGCGGCGCGAAGCGGCGGAGGGATGTTGGGAGCTCGTTTGATGATGACTCTTCCAAACTTGTCTCCACCAGCAGTGCTAACCAAGATGTGGTAATGTCTGTTCTAGAGAGTGTGAGTGCGTGTGTTTATCTTATCTCTGCATCTATATTTTGCTATTGCTTCAGCTGCTTTAGTAATTTCTGGTCTTGAATTAAGTCTTTTTTTTTTTTTTTTTCTCATTTATAAATGTTATTCTTTGAAGTTTTGGTTTGTTGTTTCATATGATTGTGAAAGGTGTAAGCTTTCTTGGAAACTCTTCATCCATGCTATATATATATATATATATGTATAATTTGTATTTTGCTCCTTTTGTACATTTCATTCATTTAGACAAATTGAAGAACATGATTATAATGAGATAATGTACTTCATCTTCTCGATGACAGAGTGAGTCGAATGCTAAACGAACAAAGGCATCTGAATCTGGGGATCAAAATGGATTGAAAACGGAAACAGAAACTTATTTGGGGAGCAGTAGCAAGCCGGTTGAGGAGAAAAGTAAACCTGAACCGCCTAAAGACTATATTCATGTTAGAGCAAGAAGGGGTCAAGCTACTGATAGCCATAGTTTAGCTGAAAGAGTCTGTTCTTGCTAGCCTCGTTTGAGATCTGATCGCATGTTTGTTCCCATTTTTTCGTTTCTGATTTCTCTCGTTTTATCTCAGGCTCGGAGGGAAAAGATCAGTGAGAGGATGAAAATCCTGCAAGATTTGGTTCCAGGCTGTAATAAGGTGCCTTTGCTTTCTAATATTCACTATTAAATTAATGATGGTATTTTTAGGTTTCTTAAGTATATTCGGCTTGCTCTTTTGTGTAGTGTGGTGATCAGATTTGAAAGTTAAACCAGAAATTTCATGGCTAATGATAAATATATGTGTATTCAGGTTATTGGAAAAGCTCTTGTTCTTGATGAAATAATTAATTACATACAGTCCTTACAACGTCAAGTTGAGGTGGCTCGTTTTCCACTGCCATTCTGTTTATTTAATCCTCCTGCCCTCATTCTTAAACTTTAACTTTGTTCTTTCGTCTTTGTAATTTCTGCCCCAGTTTTTGTCGATGAAGCTTGAAGCGGTTAACTCGAGGTTGAGTCCAACAATAGAAGGGTTTCCCTCCAAAGATGTATGTTCAAAACATCTATAGATAACTTAAGCTTTCCTTTCAAGTTGATTAAAAGTTCTCTGCCATTTTGTTTTTTAATTTTTGCTGAGATATGAAGTTACTAGTTAGATGAATATGAGGCATTTTTTCACTTCTTACGAGTATAATATTGAACATTTTGTTGTAAGAAATTCTCATTTGGTTCTGTGAACATAGAGCGAAACAGTGACGAACTTTGAGCCTTGCTATCCTACAATTCTTCCAAAATTTGCTAGAATAGAAATTCAATTTCAATTCATCTGTAAAAAGTTGAATATTATAACTTGGTTGACATGAGTTTGGAGTTTGTTCTGTATTTACTTATGCTACATCTGCAGATACAAAAGGTGGAAGCACATTCTTACTCTGTATGCTCGCCTTCATGCCTGATGTCATGTTCTTGAACTTGTCCAGTTTGTCTGAAACACTCGAGTGTTGTTTCCTTGACTCTTGATTTTCTACCGATTAACTGATTTTGTCTGAATATCAATCTGTTTTCATGTTGTGCATGAGGTGTTTTATATGTTATCAGGAAACTCTTCAGATGATCTGTTAAGCTGTTCTCTCACTTGAATACTTGCTTGAAACCGCATCGTTGAAAATTTGGGTTTTTGGCAGCTAGCAGGACCTGCATTTGATGCCAACGGGATGATCTATGGGCCACCAACACCGGGCGTTTACGCCAGAGGCTCGCAGGCAGAGTGGCTTCACATGCAGGTTGGAGGTGGTTTTGAAAGATCAACGTGACAGCAGTCTTAGCCAATTCTTGGATTGAACCAGCATTTTAGAATCTGTGTTCCTCTCTCTCTCTCTCTCTCATGTACAAGTTAGTTATCTGATCGTAATCATTTTATGTTAGTAAACATGCGTCAGTTATAAGAATGTTTAAACTTGTAATCTCTCTATTTATCTGTGAAAGATAGATATCTGACCTTGTTACATGAAAATTTTACATCTGAACAATTAAAGTTGGAAAATTCCACATTTTTTCAACAATTTTTATCAGCTATAAAAAACAGTTCCAGTACTCATCATCTTTTACAAGCCCGATCGCGCCACGAGCCTTTCTGCCTGGTCAAAACCTGCAGAGATCAAAGTTTTGTCAGCATGAGCTGCATAGATCTCTCTCATCGAATTCCTCGCCCTACAACATGCATCAAATTACCTCGTTACTGAGAAGACTTGTAGTGGGAGGAATAGCGTCAGCGTTTTCTTCACCGTGGTCTGCACCCTCTGCCTCGTCATCTGATTCTGCTGGTGGTGGGTGTGAAGAAACACCAAAGATGGCTTCATCGTGAAGAGCCTTCATTTCTTCCTCTTTCCTCGCCTAAAATATGGAATCAGCACAGATGAAATTAGAGGTTTCAAAACATAAAAGTAAAAGCAATGAATGAGACTTTGATTACCGCAACTGCAGAGAAACGAAAGCTTTGTCCCATGTTCTTGACCAGCACAGCATCATCCTCTGCAGCTGCCAATAAGCAACGCGACGAGCATCATTATTATGATTTGCACCAGACACACAAAAAACAGGGGCACCATATATTCTAATTTTTTTTGTTTTTAGAAGAAACTCCCTTGATTTCCTTCACGATCTACTTCACACTTTCTTCTTCAGTGTCTAAAAAAACTCATTTTGAGCTTATATCATTTTCGAGGATTCGGTTGTAAGCATTAACAGCCACCATAATGTAGAAATTAACCGAAGAATGTTAGCTTCAGCCGATCAATAGACAGGTCAAAATGACGGAGAGGATAAGCAGAAGCAATTTACCTTCGAGCTCCTCCTCATCATCAAGAGGGGCATCTTTGTCGAACTCAAAACGCTCCCACCCAGAGCCTTTTCCAATTGTTTCATCATTTTCAGCTGCAGCAATGAATTTAAGGTTACTACTGAAAAAGATGGCTAAGGAAACAACACGAAAAATAAGATCATAGAATTCATGCAGCAGTAGCACCTACAACATGGAGGTGGGGGGTGGCAGAAAAATGCATCCTTCCACTACAATATGGCCTAATCAAACTACAATGTCATCAGAATAGTTACTTTCATGCTGCATTTGAGAACTATAACACTGGTCACAGGATCATGCACTGCTATTGACATCTAATCAAGACCGAAAACCCATTTAAATAATATTCTAAGTTCGTCTTACTGTATCCAGATAATAGCTGCCAAAACACATGTAGTACAACTGTTTTATCTTAATAAATGGAAAGCAATCTGTAATCTTCATAATATTTTCCAGGGTACGAGAATACTTTGAAATATCTTACAAGCATTAAGACTACTCTACTTCAGTTGTTGTGGATATATGTATACACAGTTTACATCGTATTTCATTCCTTAGATAATTCTAAAATATTCTTGCAAGGCTATTGATTCCACATAAAATTACACACATCTTAACAAATTAAGCTTTCGCGTAATCAGGAGGCAGAGTAGGTATCAATAACAATTATCAAAAGCAAATTTATCACAAGAAAACACCATAAAAGAATTGAATGAAGATGCTTTACCAGTTTTGGAAAGCTGAAGCTTCATCTTGGCTTTCACTCTTTCAGCTGGTGTCTATTAAAACAAAGAACAATACATTCAGTAGAGAATTCACAAATCCATTTTTAAAATGCAAATTTAAAACTTGAAGAAGTTAACAAACAAGCTCTTGAAATTAAAATGCAAATGTGCAACAAAATTCCATGAATTTATCAAAAATAACAACAGTGCAAGAGATTGAAATTTGCGATTGAACTCACCATACTATCATAACCATTGATCAATTTAGCAAAATCAATCCCACCACCACCCCCACGAACCACCTCCCGATTCTTCCCTTTATCCAACCGCCGCTCTTCCGGCGATCCTCGCCTCTTACTTCTCTCTCTATTCTTCTCTCTGCTCCTACTCCTAGATCGATATCTACGCCTCGAACCATCCTCTCGGCTCCTACTCCTCCGCCTCGACCGCCTATCGCGGCTCCGGCTTCGGCTCCTGGTCCGCCGCTTCGAATGCTTATCCCTAACTCCATCTCGGCTAGAACTCCGGCTCTGGCTACGACTCCTGCTCCGCCGCTTTGAATTTTTATCCCTAATCCTATCTCGGCTAGGGCTGCGGCTTCGGGGATTAGGTTTTTTGCTGAGCTTGTTTTGGATGGATTGAATGTTTGCTTTCTTTTCCAAATCGGAGGTTTTTGAAGGGCTGGATGCTCTAACGAAGCTACTTAGGAAAGATGAGGCGGCGGGGTGGGATGGAACGTCGTCGTTTGTGGACGAACTGTTGGAAGAGAAGCCGAGACCCTGCTTGAATCGGGCGGCGCCTTCACCTCTACCCTTCAGGTCGTCGTAGTATGCGGCTAGCTTCTCGTCCTCCATTTCCGGCGGCGGAACTTTCCGGCGACAGTTAACGGACTGTTTTGGGAGTGAATTTAACCAGCAGTCGCGGGATCGAAATATGGAAAGTGAAATTAAAGACAAAATCACATTTTCTTTAACCCAAAATTTTGGCACATTTTCAAAAAAAAATTGTATTCTGATTAAAAATTTATTAACAAGGGGTTTTATTTATCATATTTTTTTGAAGATCATGTTTTGAAAGAAAGGGAATTTGTCACGTATAGCAACTCCTCACACGAAAAATGTAATTATAACCATTTTAAAAAAAATGATCAAATATAGTCATGCGTATCACCATCATCAGAGATCGTGTATGCTCATATTGTCGTAAATGCAGGTTATGTATACATTGTTATTTATATTGTTATGGTCGTATAGGCTAGTTGTGTATGTTTGTCGTGTATGCTAGTCATGTATGCAAGACCATATTTCATCGTTTTTTTTTAAATAGCTATATTTGCACTTTTCTTTTCAGCAATGACTATATTTGCACTTCTCGCTTAAAAAAATGTCCATTTGTTGAGAGATTTTAATTTTCGATTATCTAATTGCAATTAAAATGACTAGTATATTTTTAGTGATGGGTGCTAAAATAAGAGTAAAAGTTATGAAATTCGATTTATAACGACTAAAAAATATACTATGTAACACGATGGCATCTAAACTAAAATTTAAGTCAAATTTTATAAAATAAACTAGCATTAAAAATATTTTTAATGCCGAAAATTTAAAATAAAACTAAGAGTACATATTCTCAATAAGGTAAATTACTTTCTTCTTAACAAAAATATAAATTTCTCACGCAATAATTATTGTTAATCTCAAAGGCACCTAAAAAGGCTAGAGATGGACTTCCACACAACTAGTTGCGTACTACGCAACCGGTTCGACCCATATCCATACCCACGCTCAGCCCACAACCTGCTGCCCAAGCCCAACCAGCCTCCCACCCAGCCCACAAACCCGCTGCCGGCCCAAGCCCAAACCCGCGGCACTGCTCTAGCTTAAAAAAAAATTGGCAAATAACGCTACCAAGAGGAATCGAACTTTACACTTGGTTTTATTGATTTAAAGTACCATTTCATTTTCTTTTTTCTTATTTTAGTTTTCGTTTTTTCTTTTTTTCCATTTCATTTTTAATTTTTTCTTTTCATTATATTATGTGTCATAAATGTTATTCATTTTATTTTATTTTTTTCAATTTATTTTTCATGTTTTCTTCATTCAAAGTATTTTTCTTTTTCTTTTTAATTTTGTTTGATTATGTTAGTTAGTCTCCTATTATTCATTTTATTTATTTTTAATCCATGAAATTTGTCCATATCAATAATTAATTTTCATCACGACACCAATTATTTGACCGAATTAGTAAACGTACAATTTATCGTGAACAAAAGTAAACGTTGTCACTAAAAAAGTAATAGTTGTGAAATATTATCTTTCTTTATATTAATAATTATTTTTCGTCACGGCGATAATTAATTGACCAAATAACTAAAAGTATAAGTTGTCGTAAATAAAAGTAAACATTATAGTTAAAAAAAAGTAATGATTGTGAAACATTACATTTTTTCATATCAATAATTACTTTTCATTATAATAATAATTATTTGACCGAATTACTAAAAGTACAAGTTGTAGTAAATAAAGATAAACATTATCGTTAAGAAAAGTAATAGTTGTGAAAACGTTGCTTTTCTTGATGTGAATAATTACTTTTCATGACGACAATAGTTAAGTTTACTAAAAAATATATTTGAATAATTATTTTTCATCACAACAATAATTATTTGACCGAATTACTAAAAGTACAAATTGTAGTAAATAAAGGTAAGCATTGTTGTTAAAAAAATAATAGTTGTGAAACGTTACTTTTGTTCATGTGAATAATTACTTTTCATGACGAAAATAGTTAAATTTACTAAATTATATATTCAAAATAAAATTTTAATTGTATATTAACAAGTATTATTTAAACAAATAATTTAAAAATAAAAACAAATGAAAAATTAAAATAACATATTAAAAAAAAGTGTCCCAATAGATTATATATTTAGAAAAACTTTACTAAAAAAATATATTTAAAAATAAAATTTTAATTGTATATTAACAAATATTATTTAACTAAATAATTTAAAAATAAAAATAAATGAAAAATTAAAATAACATATTTAAAAAAATGTCTCAATAAATTATATATTTAGAAATATGTAATTGAAACACTTCAAAGTATCTCAATAGGTAAAATCTTAAAAAAAACAAAGAAGAAAAAAACGAATTCACAAGCTCTAGGATTGGAACTTAGGCCTCTAAGAGAGCTAAGCTCTGTAATGCCGCCTCCAGCCACTCGACCAACTCGTCACTCTTATTAATGCATACAGAAAATTATATATAACATATATAGCGGCAGTTTTTTTTTTTAAATACGTGGGTTTGGATCCGGGTCGAGTTAAAACGCGGGTCAAAACCGGTTGCATTGTATGCAACCGGTTGTAGGAAAGTTTTTGCCAAAAGGCCTATGAAGCACAGATACATTAGTTTGGGTGGCGTATTCATCAAAACACGTATTTAATACGAATACGTATAAAATACTCTCCAATTATGTATTAAATTCATTTTTAATTATTTATTTATTTATATTTATATTTTTAATAAAAATACGTTTTGAAATACGGTCACACCACAGCGAGAACAAAACAGAAGTACAGAACCACTGCATTCCTCATCATCGCTCACCTGCACTCTTCGCCGTCGCTTATTCACTCTTAGCCACCGACTAGGTTAGTGGCGCCGCCTACGTTTGTGCCTCCGTAACGTCGCCTCAGGTCCGCACCTTGGTTCACACCGCTTCAGATTCGATTTCAATTCATCTTTAGGTTCGAAGATCAGCGCAAGAGTTCTGCATCGCTCTTCCCCTGAGTCGATTTTGAGTCGCGATTTTCAGATCAAAGAATGAATGGCCGGGTGATTGGATTTGATTTGATTTTTTCTTTATTTCAATTGAAGTATAACTTGATCATGTCATTGGGAATTGGGAGGAGGCGATTGTGGGCTGATAAATGGGATTTAGGGCTTTTAAATTTCTAAGCGAGTGAATATTTTACTCTTAATTGTATTAATTTTGATTGTAATTTTACTCATAGAAAATACAATACAAAATGTCAAAATGCATAGCATGCTAATTAATGAGTCAGTGGGTTACATGAGTTTCATAATATTATTAATTATTGTTAAAATATGAAATATTATAATATATATAAATATATTTTTAACGTATTCGTATCTTAATTTTTAAAAATTTACGTATTTTCGTATTGTATCGTATTCATATTACATATTCGTATTCATGTCCGTGCTTCCTAGCAAAAGGCTAAACTATAATTATAAAATTATACAGGATGAAAATTACAAAATTGGGCCTACAATAACATTTGGGTAGAATTCGTTCGATCCACAAAGTCTCATTTTTAATAGGGCAGGGCAGGGCAGGGCAGGGCTTTTGTTTTTCTAACAGTGAAAATTAATAGGGGGAATTAACAATGCATCATAATCAAAGTCTCATTTTTAACATAGCCACCGAAACAATGCATCAAAATATCATTTTTAATCTGCAAAAATAATAAACAATGAAACGTATCTTAATCTCTTTTCCTGCAGCATATATATATATATATATATATATATAGGGAGTGATTCTCATGCAAACTCCCCTTAAAGTGAGAAATAGGAATTAATCTCCACCATTGATCTCATCTACATGAAGGGTCAAGATTTAACTTAGTCAAAGCAGGTCAACCCGTTGACTTTTTTTCTTTTTGTTTTTTTAATTTCGATTTTTTTTAACTGTCACACAAGATGCACAACTTCACATATTCAGATGCACAAATTCACATATTCGGATGCACAACTAAGTGTATTGAGATGCACAAGATTTTAAGTTTTTTTTTATGTTTTTTTTTTTTCATTTTTTTTAAGGTTAGGTCATATGCACCACATTATATAATGAGATGCACCAACCACTAAGTGCATTAAAATGCACTAGTTTTGTTTTCGTTTTTTTTATTTTCGTAAAACATTGTACATCTAGTTACACTATGTGGTGCATCTAGTTACACTGTGTGGTGCATCTAGTTACGCGTTGTGGTGCATCCAATTTTTTTTTTCAGTTTTTTTGTTTTTTTTTTACAAATTCGGTGCATCTCACTACACATAGTGGTGCATCTCATTATGTATAGTGGTGTATCCGAATATGTGAAATGGTGCATCTTGGGTGACTGTGTTAAAAAAAAATTTGAAAAAAAAACTGAAAATCTTGTGCATCTAAATGCACTTAGTGGTGCATCTAGTTATATAGAGTGTTGCATCAGAATATGTGAAGTTGTGCATCTTGGGTGACAGTTTATTAAAAAAAAAAAGAATTAAAAAAAAACTTGAAAATCTTGTGCATCTAAATGCACTTAGTGGTGCATCTAGTTATGTAGAGTGGTGCATCCGAATATGTGGAGTTGTGCATCTTGGGTGACAGTTTATTAAAAAAAAATTGAAAAAAAAAATTGAAAATCTTGTGCATCTAAATGCACTTAGTGGTGCATCTAGTTATGTAGAGCGGTGCATCCGAATATGTGAAGTTGTGCATCTTGGGTGACAGTTTAAAAAAAAAAAAAAAAAAAAAAAGTCAACGGGTTGACCCGAGTTGACCGGGTTTGACCCGCTTTGACTTGGCCAAATCTTGACCCTCCATCACCAATAGATCTATGGTGGAGATCTATTCTCATTTCTTAGGATAATATTTATTCTCCTATGATCTATCTCATATATATATATATATATATATATATATATATATATATATATATATATCCTCTCTCGCCTTTTTTTTTTTAACAGAACACAAAATTGGCAAAATGAATGCAAGAGTTCGCCAAAGGCTGTCATACCAGAATTGCCATATAATTGCTCCACGAAAAAGTGCATGATAAGAGAAAATTTCAGAGAGCTACGCTCTCGTGCAACCGGTCTCATAATGTAAGACCGGCGTGTGGCGCGTGCACTATACGTGCGCGCCTTCCATGTGTCTTATTTTTTATTTTTTTTGTTGTTGTTAACGGTCAGAATTATGCACCGCAACATGTACTGTACTGTATAATGAGATGGACCAGTTTTTAATTTCAGTTTTTATTTTAAATAAAGTGTGGTGCATCTCCATACACTATGTGATGCATGTCAATCACTTAGTGGTGCATCTCATTATACAGTGTACAACACATAAGTACACGTTGTGGTGCATATAATTTGACGGTAAAAAAAAGTCAACGAGTTGACCGGGTCCGACCCGGTGTCACAATGTGAGATTTGTCTCACACAAGTAGTTGTCAATTTCAAAAAGGTTAAACAACAATTTTTACATTGAATTTTTTAATAAAATATTTTTTGGCAATGAGGATGATGTTGTGAGTGATTATTACAACAATTCCAATCAATCCAAACTACAGTCAGTCATACCGTGGTGTACTCGGGCGTGCTTGCGAAATTTAATTAGACGTTCGAGTTTGTTGTTGAATGAGTTCGTGTAGGGTCTCCATTTTTTTTTGGTTCAAAAAGCTCATGTATATAAATAAAGTAGTAAAAGAGTAGAAGCAAATTTGGGTATACCCAAGTGGGATACAACACCAAAGATGCGTGGCAGGGGTGGGGCAATCGGCATATGGACTAATTTCGATTGCTTTGCTAGAATTATATGGATACAAACCAACTCAAATTTCTATTAACATGTTGAACACACACTACTACAAAAACGGACATACATGACGGATAAAATCCGTCATCTATGAGCGTTCCCAACCGTGGTCTAGGCACCCGTCATCTATACTACACAGTATAGATGACGGATAAAAACCGTCATGAAAAATACTTTTAATGACGGATTATATCCGTCATGTTTGAGCGTAATTTTCCGTCAAGAAAGGTTTTCTTTACGTTTAATTTGATGTTTTACATGACAGTGATAACCGTCATCTAAAATGTAGTTTACATTACGTTGTATGTCCGTCATGTTTAATATTCAAATGTAATGTTTCCCTTATTTTCATGACGGAATTTTTACACTATCATGACGGTTGATAATTGTCACGAGTTCTATTACAATTCTTGTCACTTTATAACCGTCATGAAATGTTTAATTTTTTAATATATTTTTTTTGTTTTTTTATATTTATACCTACTATAAACCAAGACTTTCAAATAGGAAAACATTCCAAAATAATAAATACTTTAAATCTCTATACATTTCATCACTTAAACATCCAAATACATAATTTTTTAGTTGAGTACATAGCAAAATATTGTGTTCTTGAATAACAAAACTAAATAAGGTGCACATTGTTCACAAAAAACCTCACTCAATGATTTCTTTCTCTCATGTAGGCCGGCAACAACGGATGGATGTCACGAACTCGGATATCAGTTACCTAACATTAGAAAAAATATATATTCAAATTCAACATATTAATCAAGTACCTAACTTAGAAAATATGCATGACATCATTAAATGAAATAATGTATACCTAAATCTCGTACATGATCAATCACACAAGTAGCCCACTCATCCCTGACTTCGTCAATCTCGCCTTTAGAATAACTAGTACTTGTTGAAAACTATAGACAAAATAAATGCACAAAAAGATATTTCAAAATATAGCAAGTGATGAGAATCTTCAAAAATATAGTTTAACTGAAGTTTAAATACTTACCTGATCTTGTACGTGTAATACCCCGGAAATTCCTTACGATCTTAAAAATTTAAAGTTAATAATAAAAGTGGCTTTGCACGCCTAAGTTTACGATTTTGAATTCTAAGACTAACGGTCGAATCCGTTTCCGAAAATAAATTACGGAAGTCAGCTAGACGACTACTGTATTTAGGGTTAGCGCGTACGAAAAATTTTTAGTTCGTGAACTCAGAACGGAAAACCGTCTGATTTTTACATTCACGAAATCGCGATACGAACTCGCCTGAGAAAGTTCATTTTTATGATTTTTCGGACGAAACTCGGACTGTGTCGTCCCGAGTTTTGTCGGAATTAAGTTTTTAATTATTATTTTCCGATTAAGTTTAGTACGTTAGAATTTTTGGACGAATCGGAATGTGACGATTTTGTGCCGAGCTACGTTTTTCGTCGTTCGATTTCCGTAACGTCGTATCGCGTCGGAAAAGCGCGTATTTTCCTTCTTTTCCCTCTTATAGCCGACTTCTACACTCTCACATTAGCTTGATATTTCCATTTAATATAGTTTAAACCTATGACTCACTATATTACTATTCCTACTTTACACCTAAGTCTAAATTAGATATTATGTCTAATAACATGTTAGTCATCCTCACTCATCTCCTCCCTCCCTCAACACACACGGCTGGCCTCTCATCTCTCTCTCCCATTTTCATTTCTCCATTGTTGAAGATCAAGTTCTAGAGCAAAAGTTTTCACACAAGTCTTCATTCATCCATCGAACTTCAATTCTTCCTTCACTAATCTTCAAGGTAATCCTCTCCTCTTTAATTCTATCCATCCAAAATTCATTTCTTTTTATTTCTTCTTTGGATCGAAAATTATGGGTGATGGAATTAGATGTTTGATCTTGGATTAGTGAAATTAGATGTGTTAGATGTGATAATTAGGGATTAAAATTGATTGAAATCAAGAACTCTAACTTCTATGACATTACCGAAATTTAGGGCATTTTGGTGGGTTGATGGAATTCTTCAATTGATGTCATGAGATTGCTTAGGAAGTGTTCGATTAGTGATTAGAATGAAGAAAAATCGAAACCCCTAAGTATGATGAAACCGAGTTCTACGGTTTAGGGTCTTGATTTGGGAATTTTCAATTTCATGTTGCAATTGGACTTCAATTGTTTAAAGGATGATATAATAGTATGATTAAGAGATAAATGATGTTAATTGGTGAAGAAAATCACCCTCTTTGAATGTTTGTCAATACCGAAAATTATTAAGAAATTTAGGGGTTTTCATGTAGTTGATTTAGATGATGTTTTGTTGATGAAATAATGTTGTAATTAATATTAGTTGTTGATATGAATTTATTTAGAATTTTCTAAAAATATTCCGTGAGTCGTAAGAGACGAAGAACTCAATTTAAGTTGAGATGTAGTAATGATATGAAGTGATGATATGCATGAAAATGAATCTCGTTAGATGTTGTTTGATGACGTAAAATTTGAACGAAATCCGATAACTTTTAAAATCGCGTAAGAGACGAACAATTAGTCGTAATTAATAATCGAGAAGTCGAATAAGAATTCTAACTTGATAATATTGTTTATGATGGACTAAGGTATAACTTTGTAGTTGACGTCATGAGCTTTCGAGCTATTATAATATGAGTTATAGTGATAGTCAAGAACTAGAAACGAGAAATTGTTAATTGATTTGGTTTAGTACATGTTAGTTGGAGGCCGACGTTTAGAACGTCGTGCTATTGGTCGAGTTTTGAAAAGGAGTTCATCACGTATGAGGGTACGTGTTGACTGCCTTGAGGGTCAAGTTTCATGAGAAATCGAATACGATAACTTAGAACGAACCTAAGAAGTTATACGTCGATTCTATCGAGCAACTAGGGTTAGCGCGGCAGTTTTGCGACCCTTGCCGGAAACTGTAATATCTTTTAGCTCGTTTATCGGATTTGAAATCCGTAAATTGGAGCGTAAACTAGACATCCCAAGCTTTCAAACGGTACAGGGCTCATCCCCTGTTTCCAGTTCCCCTGTTCTGGGCAGTCCCCAGAGTTTCTGTAATGCGCAGTGATTTTTCAGATTTCATTCTTCTAAGTTGTTTCGTTCGCAACTTAGTTTCTTTCGATCGTTTAAGCCGTAATAACTTGACGACTATCTTCTACTGACCTCAGTGTCAAGTATGGAGCCTTGGGTGCTAAACGAGACGAGTTTGTATGTCGTATCCGTTAAAGTAAAGAAATTTAGTTGAAGCGAGAAAATGCCTAAATCGTATAAAGAACTAAAACTTAATTTCCTAAGTTGCTTTCCTTTCCAACTTAGTTCCTTTTGATCTTTTAAGTCGTAATGAGCTATCGACTACCCTCTCTACTGACCTAAGAGTTGAGTGTGAGACCTTTCGAGTTCTAAACGAGATTTGTTCGAGTCTCGTTCCCGTTTAAGTAAAATGAAACTAGTAAGTGTGCAATTGCCTAAAGAAATGAAACGACTAAAACCTATTTCGATTTTCAATGATCGATTATCTTTTACTACCCGATTTTGAATGTTATTATTTTACGATGAAAAAGGAAGCCAGCAGTAAGGAAAGGACGGAAGATCAGGAGATCGGAAGCTAGTACTTAGTAGTTCTGTAACACAAGGTGGGCTTTTATATATAAAATAAAACGAGCAATGCTCGGAAAACCTTTCTTTATCGCTTTGATATCTGTGTTTTCAAAGTGATAATTATGGCATGAACTGTTTTATGTTTTATGTGAGTTCTCTTGTACCTATCTAAGTTAACATTTGTGTTTTCCAGATTTAGAGTTAATCTAACTAGGTTAACTAACGATCGGCTCTGAGTTAGCTGCTAAGTGCTTTCCAGAGTTAGTGCACTTTGTAACCTGTGGTGTATGTGATATCCTATTGAGGGGTACCAGCCACGGTAAATGAGAATTGGTCAAGATTGAACGTAACATACCAGAAAAATGCTTGCAAGCTAAATTGAGAAAAACGAGTCAGAAAATGTTTAGTAGGCACGAGCTAATTTCAAATAAAACCCCGATGTGCTACAAATTATAAAATGCCATACTTATCTATACCTATGATTATGTTTTCGGCATCGTGTCCACTAAGTACCTTTGTACTTAGCCCTGCATTGTTTTCTAAATGTGCAGGTTGAGACGACGATAGCGGTGGTGGTTGAAGTTGAGTTGAAAAGATAGGATGCTTTAGCTTATGACTTACTTCCACTGCAATACTCTAAGTCTTTTGAGAATATGTATATTGAACAAACCACTGTAGCACAAGTCTGTAAACTTGAACTTAGTTACTTCCGTGTACTTTTGTCGAATAATCCTTAGCGATTAACTCTTTCTTTATAATATTCAAGTCTTGTTCATCGAATGTTTGATGTCTTTTATGTATGTTTAGTCACTTAGCTCCCTTCTTCCCCGCTTCTTTAATCCAACCCCAGTCGCACCCCGGCTTCTGCTGTCCCTTGGGATTTGGGGTTGTGACAGTACGTGGGGTCTATACCATTGCACAACAAATGTGCTCTAACAGTAAGAACGGCTTTCTTGCGAGTGTTACCACATTTTATACAAGGACAAGGGATTAAGCTAGGATCCCTTGCACTTTCTAATGCAAAATTCAAGAAAGCTTCAACTCTGGTTTCATACTCTTGCGATAATCTATTTTGTAACATCCATGACTTGTCCATTTTATCTCACATTCTTAGCAGAATATCTACTACACTGCACCTATTCGAAATCCCAATTCAATATCACCCTACCAAGGATTCAAATTCCAAATTAATCCATGGTTTAATTATACGATAAACATGCAAAAAACATCATCAAAATCACAATCCAAGCAGAAGTATTATTGCTTTACACTACAAATATTCTATACTTTAACTTAGCGGTAACTTAACTTGAAAGGAAAGGAAACAAAGTGAGGAGTAGGGAAAAATATATTCACGTTAGGAACAACAATAAGCAGATATACCCCAGAACATAAATTTTGCTAAGCTTTTCCTTCAGTTTCATTAACATAACGAGCACAACACATGAATCCCACCAATATACCATTATATTCTTACCTGATACGTGATAAAGCACCAAGGAGATGTGCGACTAGGTCTAGCAGAAGTCCCCTTAAGTCAACAAGAGAAGGATATTCAACTTGGTTGACAACCGTGTCAATAGATAAGAATCCAAGAAAATAAAAAAATTATCAACTAAAGAAAAGTTCAGCAGTTGGATGCAAACAAATCATCAAGCCACTGAGCAAGTTTTTGCTTTTCAGCATCCCTTTCAAGCTTCAAATTCATGAAACAAATTTGAAGACTATCTCGTGCATAGACATTCCAAATTGAGCTCAAAAGTTTTTATTTTAACCTAGAAAATGAAGACATATATAAGTAAAGTCATGCTTACCTGTCTGCATTAATCAACCAGTCAAAGACAAAATTTTCAAGCCCAATCCAAAGTTTTTCTGCAAAAAGAGGAAATCCATTAGAATTTTTAAGAACATCTTTCATATTTAAGGGGTGAGGGATTGGGAAGAAGTCCCAGGCAGAAGATAGATGACAAATACTTAATCAAGAAATTATATATATATATATATATATATATATAGAGTGAATGAGTGATATAGCAAAATCCCTCCTTAGATTACAAAGTAAAATTTTAGCCAAATTCATGACTTTTGGACAATTATACCCTTACTCATCCAAAAAGATAAAACCCATTTATTTACCATTTTGCTTTCAAAAACCGTAGCTACTTTCTCTCTCTCACAAATTCTCTCTGTAACTCTCCACCCCCTTATTCTCTCTCTCTCTCTCTCTCTAAAAATTCTATCAGCCTACCGCCTCCTCTCCTCCGCCACCGCCATTTCCGCCGTCGCGCCACCTCCAAACCACCATGGAACTCGTAATATTCTCGACAGAGCCAAAGTTCGAGATCTTCCCTACTCTCTTTTTCTTTCTCCATCTTTCTCTCCCTAGAACCCGCCACCACCTCATCCGCAGTCATCACCGCTGCTGCCCTTCCAAACCACAATGGAGCTCGTAATATTCTCGAGAGAACTAAGGTTTGAGATCTTCCCTACTCTCTTTCTCGATTTTATTTCTCTTTCTCCATCTTTCTCTCTCTAGAAAAATCCTAAATATAGCCGGAAATAATGCTGTCTTTGTATTTGTTTTTGATGATTTACAAGTGTTCATGTGATTTCTGGTGATTCGTGGTATATTTGGGGTGATTTTTGGTCGATTTGGATGTATTGGTGTGTTTTACGATTTTTCCCAGATCTGTTCAGATCTGAAATTCGTAACATGTTTGCTGGAATTTCGGTAATAGCATGTTACGAAATTACAATTTCGCAACATGCTTGAGGCTTTTTGAATGTATCGAATCTGAATTTTTTAGGTGTATAATGTTGCGAATTACACAATTCGTAACACAATTCGTATATAGTGTAGCGAACTGTGAAATTCGTAACTACCAGTGCATTTTTATTCGTTTATTTGACGTTACAAAATTACAATTTCGCAACACGTTTGAGACTATTTGAAGGTTTCGAAACTAAAATTTGTAAAAATATAATGTTGCGAATTTAACAATTCGCAACAAAATATACGAATTTTGTATTGAATAATCTGTTGCTAATTCATATTTTTGTATCACATTTTTGGAATTTTGATTATAACATGTTACGAAATTACAATTTCGTTACATGTTTGTGTCTATTTGTTAAGTATATGATGTTGCGAATTTCACAGTTCACAACAAAATTATACGAATTTCGTATATAGTGTAGCGAATTGTGAAATTCGTAACTACCTGTGCATTTTCATTCGTTTATTTGACGTTACAAAATTACAATTTCGCAACACGTTTGGGATTATTTGAAGGTTCCGAAACTAAAATTTTTAAGAATATAATGTTGCTAATTTAACAATTCAAAACAAAATATAAGAATTTCGTATCGAAAAATCTATTGCTAATTCATATTTTCGTATCACGTTTTTGGAATTTCAGCCATAAACTGTTGCGAAATTACAATTTCGCAACATGTTTGAGGATTTTTGAAGGTTTTGAATCTGAAATTTTTAGGTATA